>JADPWL010003043.1:28763-60001 GCA_019059595.1 Marasmia exigua
GAGAGGCACGTTTCGGTCTCGAAGAAACCGGCGTGAAGCAGCACTGTGCTGAGTTTCGCTGCGTGAGTGAGGGTATGGAGCCCCAATCCGGGGGAAAGGGTTTGTTGTGTTGTTTTATCTGCAGCAAATGTGAGGTAGAGGTGGCTCTGTGGCAGATGCATTCGTCTCAATTCCAAGAGCCCAATTCTCGGGTTCGTGATACTTTGAAATCATCATCATCATCAGCCCATTTAAGTCCCCACTGCTGGGGCACGGGCCTCCCTCAATCACATGAGGGGTAATTGCCATACTCACCACGCTTGGCAGACGGGTTGGCGAGGGTTTTGATATAAATGCAGAGATTTCCTTCTCTGGGTGCTGATGATCATGCCAGCAGCTTTACCTTAGTCCCCTTTTACAACACCTCGGTAAGAGTGAGGGTGGCCTATTCTACTCTGCCGGGGACCACACGGCGTACTTTGAAAAGATGGTGGATATCGCCTGAAAACCATACAAAAAAAATGTTTTAGTGATATATGTCGTATGAAAATAAATGTCACGAGCACGAGAATTGGGCTCCAACACTTATATTGTAATATGTCGCAGGGCTATTGCAGCTGCCACAGTATTACATAACATGTACAACCTGTGCGGATAAATAATGAGATCAGAAATGGCGGCGCATCTATTCACTTCTCGCTCGCACACTATTTGCGTCTATATTCGCACTCCACCAGTTCTTTATTCGCACAGGTTGTACCTAGATTTTTTTTTCCATATTATGAAAGTCTTCACTTTAGCATATATATTGGTACAAGACTTTGAATCATATTACTTACGTGATCATTTTGTTGGCTGTCCTTAAAAAATAAATGAAGTTTGCCAGCGCACTTGTGACTCCACTGGTGTCGCGGGTGTTCATGGGCGGCGGCAATCGCTTACCATCAAGTGATCCTGCTCGTCTGCCACCTCAGTTAAAAAAAAAGGCTGGCGTGAGGCAGTGAGTGAGTGAGAGTACCAGAGGTCTAAGTCAAGGGAAAATGGGAATAGGTTGATAGGGCACTTGTGACTCCACTTGTGTG
Organism: Marasmia exigua; assembly: GCA_019059595.1. Taxonomy (NCBI): domain Eukaryota; kingdom Metazoa; phylum Arthropoda; class Insecta; order Lepidoptera; family Crambidae; genus Marasmia; species Marasmia exigua. The sequence goes on from JADPWL010003043.1 coordinate 29,825, forward strand.
ATAATTGGGTTTTCATAATATATCCATAGACGAGTAGGTCTATGGATGGTATCCGCTTTGACAATGTATCCTTATATTTTGGTATTGACGCCCTGTTGGTCTACTGGTTTAAGTACCGGGCCGTGATCTCGGGGTCCTGGGTTCGATTCCCGGGTCGAGCGAAAAGTATGTTTCGAATTTTTCGAACATAGCTCGGGTTTGTGATCACCAATTCCGCATTTGGCAAGCGTGGTGATTAAGCCTAATCCCATCATAGTAGCGATGACTTGATTTCTATGATGGAGGCCTTTGCCCTGCAGTGGGACAGTTTATAGGCTGATACTTTACTTTACTTTACTATCAATACAGGAAGTGCAAGTACAGCTGTGCTAACAAAATGTATTACTCAGCCCAGTCAAGTCACAGTAATTTCTCTTTCCCATAATAGAGCATTTAAACTTAGCCAATCCAATAGGAATTATAACGAACTATGATTTTACCTTAAATACTAAAGTTAGTCACCGTGGCATAATCTGTTTGACCTTATAAGTGGGAAATAATTGGCCACTATGCAGAAATGTAGCAATTAAATTAAACCACGTGTTGTGTACAGTCGGACCGGGAAGTTGTTATAGTGAGAGTAAGGCTTGTGAGTAGACTTGGCTAAAAACGTATCTTTCAAAAGATTGGACCATTTAGCATCTGGATCAGTGCAAAGATGCAGAACATTGAATTTGGAACATCAACTCTCAGATAAATCCGTAATTAATTGATTTTGTTAAGAACTGAATAATCGATCCCCTCTTCCTGTGCCAGTGTAATATACCTATCTCTTTTCCCCGGCGTAATACATGATAAGGCCGTTACCGATTCACCCCGAACAGCCTACGGCATACTCTTTCGCTCTGAATTCGAATCATTATCGCTCATTCGGATCATTAGGCTCCCTCAGATCATTCTGTTCATTCAGATCATTCTGCTCATCCGGATCATTCCGCTCATTTGGATCATACAGCTTACTCGGATCATTGGGCTCATCCGTATCAGTGAGCGGGATTACCGATTGACCTCTCTGATGAGATCCATTTGAGTAGAATAATACATCATCATCATCAGCAACCCACACTCGTCCACTGCTGGACATAGGTCTCCCCTAATGCACGCCACTGCTCCCGATTTTCGGCCACTCTCATCCAGCCCACACCAGCCAGCCTTCGAATGTCATTATCCCATCTTGTCGCAGGGCGTCCCACACTACGCTTACCGAGTCGCGGTCTCCACTCAAGGACTTTACGGCTCCAACGGCTGTCAGTTCTGCGGCTAATATGACCAGCCCACTGCCACTTCAGTTTGCTAATTCGGTGGGCTATGTCGGTGACTCTGGTTCTCTGCGGATCTCATCATTTCTGATACGATCACGCAGGGAGACTCCGAGCATAGCTCTCTCCATTGCTTTCTGGGTGACTTTGAGCCTCCTTAATCGGCACATTGTAAGCGGCCAAGTTTCGGTTCCGTATGTCATCACTGGCAATACACACGCATTGAAGACTTTTGTCTTGAGACACTGCGGTAGGTGGGCCGAAAATATGTTGCGTAGCTTCCCGAACGCTGCCCATGTCATTCGTATCAGTGAGCGGGATTACCGATTGACCTCTCTGATGAGATCCATTTGAGTCGAATAATACATTCGGAGCGAACATTAAAGATTTCGTACAGTGTATCATTTAGCTGAGTTGGATCGCTGAGTCAATTCAATAAAGATTTACACACGTCTACTTGTGAGAGAGCTAGTAGGGCTTCAAGTGTACTAGTCCGGTCCATTTGTGCAAACAAAGAATAAATTTCTCGATAGTGTAAGTACACTTAGTAAATTTGTTCTTTGTTTGTTTGTTTTCGTAGGTAAGTACCCATTGATAAAAATATTACGGCTACTGTAGGATAGGATTATGTTTTATGAGATAGGGAGTCAAACGAGCATGTGAGTCATTTTATGGTAAGCACATGACGCCCATGACGTCAGCCACACCAGAAGGAGGTAGGTATAACTACTTACCCCATTCTTAAAGAAAAAATATAGGTCTTCCATGACTCATCTTCCTACATGAGTCATAGGAGACCAAAGTTACATTTGGAGTTCTTGTACCACCGTACAAGAGCTCCAAATCGTCAGTGAAGTTCTAACACCACGTAAGTCATTTTTTGGCGGTTTTGACATTTTAATGCCATTCGCTAGAGAATCGATAGAGCGTCATTTCGCCTAGTCAGAATTCGAGATAAGACCAATAAAAACCTTTATAATTAAGAAAAAGTAACAGCACGGAAGTCATAAATGACCTACGCTTTGAGATGACCACGTAAGTCACAATTTAGTGTTTAATTTTTTTACTAAATTGCTGGTGGCGGTTAATAATATTTTGATGCCATTCGTTAGACACTTGGAAGACGGATTTTATCAATCAGAATCAAGTTGTGGCCATCAAAAATCATTTAAATTTTGAAAAGGTAACAGAACTGAAGTCAACAATTGAATTCTAAAGAAAAAGGCACGTAAGTCTCCAATATATTTTTTTGGCTTTCCTGAAAAGTTGCTTAAAATTACTTACGTGGTGTTAGAACTTCACTGACGAAATGTAACTTTGTAATCTTTTATACAGAATGGTCCAATTTTTAATTTCCAAGATTCAGTCGGCCAATTTTTAAGGCGTTTTTGAAACTGCTCTCATATGTTTCGCGAGTAGTTTAGTTTTAGAGAAAAAATAATTTATCATTATCTTAGCGTTTTGACTGGTTGAGTCCCAAGCCGTCGCTTCGGAGCTCGGAGTCCGCTTTCCTACTTCGACTCCTCCACTTCGCACGGTCTTGTGCGTCGCCAGTGGTCAGTTTATTAGCATGTCATCCTGTACCATGTCAGTTCTACACCTTCTGCCGAGACCCGGCGGTAGTCACATGGCCAGACATTTGTTTCCCACGTAGCTATCCGGTTTTCTCAGGACATAACCGTGCCTACGGAATATTGAAATTGAAAATGGAGAAAAAAATATTATGTAGTATGAAAATTTAGGGTCGACCCAGATGTTTGGACTCAGACCTCAGACTTGGCCACTGGTACTGCTTCATCTCATCAATCAATCAATCAAACCTTTATTGCTTCAGTTACATGTATTAAAAAAATTAAGTTTAAAAACTTAAACCCGACTACCAAAAAACACGCTCTCAAAAGTACGAAACAAGAAAATTGTCTCTGCTGAAATTATTATGCCGTATCGCCGTGGTCGTATGCCACATTGATTTTATTTTATTGTTATAATGAATCTGTTTTGCTACAGTAGGTAGGTGGCATACGATCACGGCGAATGGCATAATAATTTCAGCAGAGACAATTTTCTTGTTTCGTACTTTTGAGAGCGTGATTTTTGGTAGTTGGGTTTTAGTTTTTAAACTTTATTTTTATTTAACATATTTTAGTTACCTATGTAAAAAATATTCCATATTCGAAATTTGCTAAAAAAGGTCTCTCATTTGATACCCCACACGGTACCGCCAAGCAATTTTTTTAGGTTTCCGTACCTCAAAAGGAAAAAACGGAACCCTTATAGGATCCCTTTGTTGTCCGTCTGTCCGTCCGTCTGTCAAGACCCTTTTTCTCAGGAACGCGTGGAGGTATGAAGCTGAAATTTATATCAATTACTCAGGTCTACTGTCCCTTGAAGCTGTGAAAAAATCAAACTTCTAAGCCAACGCAATCTAAAGATACAGCCGTTTATGCCGCAAATTTTCGACACTTGCAAGGGAATCAAAACCTACAGGGTGCTTCCCGTGAACTCAGAATCTTGAAATTTGAAAACCTTAAATTTTTAGTTACATCACATAATATATATTTTTTTAATAATTTTAAACTTACTACCCATTTCCTCATAAACGCGTAGAGGTATTAAATTGAAATTCATACCAAATAATCAGGTCTATAATACCTTTAAGCTGTAACAAAATCAAACTTCTATGTCAACGCAATCAAAAGAAACAGCAATTTAAGCTGCATATTTTGAAACTCGCAAGTACTCGCAAGGGAATCAAAACCTAAAGGGTACTTCCAGTCGACCTAGAATCTTGAAATTTGGCATGAAGCAACGTTTTATAGCACACATAAAGGGAAAATTCCGAAAACCTTAAATTTTTAGTTACATTACAAAATATATATTTTTTAATAAATATAAACTTATTACTTTTTTCCTCATGAACGCGTAGAGCTATCAAGTTGAAATTCATATCAAATACTTAGATAAATACCATAGTTATGACTCGATTGTCGTAATGAACGAACTTTGTAAACCTTGCAGGTTTGTACGGAACCCTCGGTGCGCGAGTCCGACTCGCATTTGGCCGGTTTTTTTTTGGTCCTTACTCTAAGTCCTCTAGAGGGCGCTGTAGTCAATTTAAAGTGACGTAATGTCGCCTATAACCAGAAGTCAATCAAGACGCTTCTAACGACACCTCATTTGTTCAAATATGATACTTAATTTAGAAGTTATGGGAACAGGTGAACAACCATACATACATACAGATCAAAATCATAACCCTCCTTTTTGCTCACCGTAGTCGGGTAAAAAGGGTAAATGTTAGCACTAATTAAAAACGTACAAAAGTAAACTTATGTACGGCATACTATATTGCATATAAATATTTACCTATGAATTTATTAAATAATAAGATGTATAATATAGACTTTAAGTACATAATTTAGTTGAATAAATTCAGTCTTAACATTTAACAAAATTACATCATAATTAAAATTTACTATTTACTATTTTACGGAACAACTCGTAAATGTCAACAAACGAGAAATAAATTATTTTAAAATAGTCTAAGAAAGTTTTGTCCCTCTGCGACGATTGCGTATGAGAGTCGGGGGTCTTCGGCAACTTTTAAGATACGAAACGCCGCCGAAGGCTCAGCGCCTGCGCCCCTGGGCCCCCGAGAAGCAGACAAGGAGCTAGCCCTTTTGACGTGTGTGTGACAGGCAAGTCAAGCCGTTGCCGGGGCGACCGAGCAGTCGCGCAGCCGCGTGGCTCCCGGACACGGCAGGGCCCACCAACCACGCGGAGTCTGCAGCAGCGCCTACAGCCATCCGGCCTATAGGCGTCACCGTCAAATCCCCGGTTGCCGTGGCGACATACATCAAGCGCAAACAAGAGTGTCACATGTGTTGTTATTGTACATAGTCAATGTTTTTCGTATGTTTTTTACTCTTTTAGATACTTTATTTTATGTCCCAATCAGCTGGCCCATCGTCGTCGACTGTCCGGGACGACAACTTTCCAATTGAGGTGAAATGTGAGTTGTGTTCCCAGCCACGCTTTTTCAAAGGTGTAAAGGGCCTACGGATCCACGTTAGCAGGGCCCACAGATCTCAAAATTCGAAGGTATTTCCCACTTCCACTGACTTACAGACAGACAATAGCAACAGACTTCCACTTTGGCAAAAACTTAGTTCTCTCAAACACAGCCGTCCCCTACTGAAGAGGATTCCCCGGGGAGCCCGCACTTCAGTAGCTCATGCCCTCGGAAAATGCCTTGAAAACGTGGTGAAGTCGAACAATGCTGAAAGCTGGGAACGTCTCCTCACATTTCCCTACCGTACCTTATTCATTGACCGCAGAGAGCGTAACGACAGCTCCCTTACACAAAGAATAAAATTGAATTGCTCGAACCCTCCACCCTTAAATTACTCTTCAACATTTCAGGCTAACAAGAAACAAAATTTATCAATAGAAACCTCCAAACGCATCGAACAAAAAATAAGCGATGGGGATTTAAAGGGAGCTGCCCAACTCCTCTTCTCGAACGACGTTGTCGCCCCGGACAGCCCTGACACTCTTTCTGCTCTGTACTCCAAACATCCGCCTCCACCTTCAACACTTCATCTCCCCGATCCACCCATTCCATCAGATCATTCACTTCTGGCATCACCAAAAACCGTCCTCGATGCTCTCTCATCATTCAAGAACGGTTCTGCCGGCGGCCTCGATGGCCTAACACCTCAACATCTAAAAGATCTCGTTTCCAGTGAAACGGGCAACGTCGGCAGTTCCCTTCTTGGCCACATCACATCACTCATGAACCTCATGCTGTCTGGTACAGTCATCGATTCTATCACAGACATCCTCTACGGTGCTAATCTGATCGCCCTAAAGAAAAAAGATGGCGGAATCAGGCCCATTGCTATTGGGTCTACTTTCCGTCGCTTAGCGTCCAAGATTTGCATCCGCTCCATTATCCCTGACATCCCATCCCAATTTGAACCAACCCAGCTGGGCTTCGGCACCCGTGGCGGGTGCGAAGCAGCAGTACACGCCGTCCGGTCATTCTTACACCATAACGGCGCAGAGGTTCTGTTGAAGGTGGACGTAAAGAATGCTTTCAATTCGGTGGATAGGGGCGCCCTGCTGACCCAAGTGAAAGAAAAAACTGCTCCCATATTTAACTATATTTGGCAATGTTACAGCAAACCCTCGAAATTAATCTACAAAAAAAACCTTCTTTCCTCTTCCGTTGGCTGTCAGCAGGGTGATCCACTCGGCCCCGCGTTATTTAGCCTGGCCATACATCCCATAATTTCAACTCTAAATTCAAAATTAAATTTGTGGTACCTAGATGATGGTTCGTTAGGTGGAGATCCAACCACAGTACTAAACGACTTAAAAGACGTTATTCTGAAGTTTTCGTCAATCGGCCTTGATCTAAATTTTTCAAAATGCGAGCTCTACGTTCCGGACACCTTACCTGATAAACAAAATATAATTTCTAAATTCTCTGAAGTAGCTCCTAACATCTCGATATTATCCAAAGAGACTCTCCACCTACTAGGTGCCCCCATTTTCGACGAGTCCATCCCTAATTTCATTTCGGAAAAGGCCCTAAAATTTCAAAATTCGTCCGACAGACTTCTCAAAATTAATCCACACATGGCCCTCACAATAATCCGCTTCTGCACTTTCGTACCTAAATTCACATATTTTTTACGCTGCTCCCCGCTCTGGAAATTCAAAAACATCCTCACCTCTTTGGATAACCTTTTGCAAAACACACTCTGCGAAATCCTGAATTGCCCGCTCGATGACCGTTCCTGGGCTCAGGGTTCCCTACCCATCCGGTTCGGCGGTTTGGGCACCCGTAAAATTTCCTGTGTCGCTCTACCCGCATTCTTGTCGTCTGCCTATAGCACGTATAACCTCTACCATTCTATTATAAACCCGTCGCTTGGCGATGTTGAGGTTACGTGCCTGGCGGAAGCTAGGAATGCCTGGTCGCATGCCTGCCCCAATGACCCACCAATCAACCCACATGTACAGAAGCAATGGGACGAGCCACTCTGCCGGGCCACTTTTGAAGACCTATTGTCTTCCTCGGCCAATGACAAAGAGCGGGCTCGTCTCCTTGCCGTAGCAGAAAGAGAGTCTGGCTTCTGGCTGCACGCTCTGCCCTCGGCGAATGTTGGAACCGTTCTGGACAACGTCACTCTGTCCATAGCGGTTTCCCTTCGCCTTGGGCTTCCCATCACTCACCCTCATACATGTTCCTGTGGAGAGTTTGTAGGATCCCTGGGCCACCACGGTCTGTCGTGTGCCCGAAGCGCCGGCCGGGTCCCTCGCCATGCCTACCTGAATGACATCCTCCGCCGGGCCTTCATTTCAGTCCGAACTCCGGCAGTCCTAGAACCCCTAGGCATATGTCGGAGCGACGGCAAAAGGCCCGATGGGATGACCCTCATCCCGTGGAGTCAGGGCAAGGCATTGGTTTGGGACGCGACCTGTGCGGACACGTTGGCGCCTTCCCATGTCCACGCCACTTCACGGGGCGCGGGTGCAGCAGCTGCTTCGGCGGAGTCACGAAAAAAAAACAAATACTCCGCCTTAGACACCTGTTACCGATTTGCTCCGTTCGGCGTGGAAACCTTGGGACCGTGGGGGCCCGAGGCCCACAAGCTTTTCCGCGAGTTGTCTGCCCGGCTACTCGACATTTCTGGTGATAGAAATGCTGGCAGCTACCTCGGCCAACGCATTGGGTTGGCCATCCAAAGAGGTAACGCTGCCAGCATTTTGGGCACGATGAGTAGCGGGGCAGATTTTTCATCTCATCCATCATCTCTTGTTAATAGTATTCCTCCTGTTGTTTATTTTTAGCTTTCTGTAAATAGGTCCTTTTTTATGTTCCGTATTATACCCTAAATTGTACTATTTTATTGCTCTAATAAAGTAATCCATCAAAAAAATTAAATTATAATTAAAATTAACATCAAAGCGTTTTTTCCAGTTGCGTCCAAAGCTGTCGCTAGGATCTGGAAATTCTGGTAATTATAAGGAAGCGCCTGCCGTCTGATCTTCGTAATCCTTAGACCAACTTCGTAATCCTTAGAACCAAACCGATTACCTCAGGGAGAGACACTAGCCACTGCCCTACCAAGGCAATCCAGTCATACAAATTCACCATCGTAATAATTATGATGGCATATTTATCATTATTAAAGAAACGTGTGCTCTTCAATCACCTCTAATAAATGTAGCTATTTATCAATTAAATACACGACTTCCCACAAAGCACTTTTGATAAAATTAGAGAAAAACACTGTTGAAGATTGAAATGTTTACTTGTCAACAAGATGAAAGGAAGGAAGAAAAGACAATAGAAAAGTAAAAGTCTAGATACAAAATAGTAAATGGAATATCAATTAAACTAATAGAAATATAGCCAGTACCTATTTAACATAGAGGCTACATTACAACACCAGCCCTTAATTGAGATTCCATAGTTGACTAAATAACCTAACTATGTCAAGTGCACAACCCTAAACCGACAGTACATTTGGAATGCGCAACCCTACCTAACGGCTTTGTCAGCATATCGGCACACATGTCACTAGTTGGTACATATTCAATTAAAATAGTGCCTTCAGCGACTTTTTCCCTTATGAAGTGAAAACGGGTATCGATATGCTTAGTCCTGTTGTGATGAATAGGATTAAGTACAATCTTATGTGCACTCTGACTGTCATTGTGCACGGTAACCGGAGTCAGAGAGGTGCCACTTACCTCCTGAATCAACCTCTGTAAGAAGGTGGCTTCCTTAGCCGCTGAAGTTAGGGCCATATACTCTGCTTCCGTTGATGACAATGCAACGGTGGGCTGTTTTTTCGATTCCCAGCTAATTGCTCCACCGGATAAGCTGAAATAGAAACCCGTATAGGACTTTCTGTCAGTGGGATCATTTGCCCAATCACTGTCTGCATACCCAGTCAGACTGAAATCTGGAACCCTCTTGTAAGTTATGCAGTAATCTACTGTTCCTTTCAGGTACTGCAACACCCTTTTTGCAGCCAACCAGTGTTGTTTATCAAACTTTGCAAGAAATTGGCTAAGATAGCTAGTTGCATAGGCAATGTCAGGGCGAGTATTCACAGATATAAACATTAAACTACCAATGAGTGATTGATATGGATACGGATGCAACTCACCGCTCTTATTTGGTTCCAACTTCACCTTTTGTAAGGGAGTAGGGGCAGATTTACAGTCTGCCATATTAAACTTCTTAAGAACATTTAAAATGAACGTTTTTTGATTAATTTTTACACAGTTCTTTGTTTGGGAAACATTTAAACCAAGATAATAGTTTAAAAGTCCCAAATCCTTAATACCAAAATATTTTTGCAAATCACATTTGACAGCGTCTGCCAATTTGTCATCTTTATGACAAACAATTATGTCGTCAACATAAACTGCCAGTATGACAAGTTCCGAGGATGTATATATGGTACAACCGCAAGGTTTTGAGAAACCAAGCCAACAGAATAAAGTTTGCCTACTCAAGAAAGCTTTGTACGGGCTGAAACAAGCGCCTCGTGCTTGGAACACAAAGCTAAATGAAACCCTTTCTGCGTTAGGTTTTAAACGGGCTCCTTCAGAACCATGTATTTATACCAAACTATTTGGAAAGGAACTTGTCATACTGGCAGTTTATGTTGACGACATAATTGTTTGTCATAAAGATGACAAATTGGCAGACGCTGTCAAATGTGATTTGCAAAAATATTTTGGTATTAAGGATTTGGGACTTTTAAACTATTATCTTGGTTTAAATGTTTCCCAAACAAAGAACTGTGTAAAAATTAATCAAAAAACGTTCATTTTAAATGTTCTTAAGAAGTTTAATATGGCAGACTGTAAATCTGCCCCTACAACGCAACGCAGACTCACAATCATAAGGCTTGGTTTTCGACATCTCATTCAATAGTTTTGCCTTTACCATGACCGTGGTAACCTCAACATTACAATTTTCTAAAGCCATGACCAAGGGATCGAAGTTATGCGTTAGACCTCCCAATAGTATCGCAGCCAAAGAAGAATCCTCGATTTTCTTACCAATATCAGCGAGATCTTGAGCGGTACTTATAACGGCATTTATATACTCTTCGATAGTATTAAACTCTTCAAGACAATATCGGTAAAGCTTACGTTCTAAAGCTAACCTTCTGCCCATGCCCTTATCTTCATAGGCGTTTTGCAACGACGTCCAAGCGGCCTTAGCACTCTCCGCACTCCTCACATGAGTGATGGCTCCTCCATCTAAAGTCATGCAGATTTTGGCTAGTGCTAATTCATCCTTACGCTTTCTCGTTGACTCTGGGGTTTCATCTCCATCAGGATAACCCACAACAGCTTCCCACAGCTGCTCATGCAGTAAGTAAAATCGCATCTTAAACTTCCATGCACTGTAGCCTTCCCGTCCGGAAAGCATACGGATCGCTCCCATTCCCATTGCATTGCTGCTTGTGCCTGGGGACACTCTATCCCCGCTACCTTGCATTTTGCACAATGACGTAGCACAATTTTTTTTTTTTCGAGATTCGACGAACTATATTTTCGTGAAAATCATAGTACAACAACACAGCTAATATTATACTTATCAGCTAGCTCGCTTGTAAAGCCTCGTGCTGATAACGTGATAAAATTAGAGAAAAACACTGTTGAAGATTGAAATGTTTACTTGTCAACAAGATGAAAGGAAGGAAAAAGACAATAGAAAAGTAAAAGTCTAGATACAAAATAGTAAATGGAATATCAATTAAACTAATAGAAATATAGCCAGTACCTATTTAACATAGAGGCTACATTACAACACCAGCCCTTAATTGAGATTCCATAGTTGACTAAATAACCTAACTATGTCAAGTGCACAACCCTAAACCGACAGTACATTTGGAATGCGCAACCCTACCTAACGGCTTTGTCAGCATATCGGCACACATGTCACTAGTTGGTACATATTCAATTAAAATAGTGCCTTCAGCGACTTTTTCCCTTATGAAGTGAAAACGGGTATCGATATGCTTAGTCCTGTTGTGATGAATAGGATTAAGTACAATCTTATGTGCACTCTGACTGTCATTGTGCACGGTAACCGGAGTCAGAGAGGTGCCACTTACCTCCTGAATCAACCTCTGTAAGAAGGTGGCTTCCTTAGCCGCTGAAGTTAGGGCCATATACTCTGCTTCCGTTGATGACAATGCAACGGTGGGCTGTTTTTTCGATTCCCAGCTTATTGCTCCACCGGATAAGCTGAAATAAAAACCCGTATAGGACTTTCTGTCAGTGGGATCATTTGCCCAATCACTGTCTGCATACCCAGTCAGACTGAAATCTGGAACCCTCTTGTAAGTTATGCAGTAATCTACTGTTCCTTTCAGGTACTGCAACACCCTTTTTGCAGCCAACCAGTGTTGTTTATCAAACTTTGCAAGAAATTGGCTAAGATAGCTAGTTGCATAGGCAATGTCAGGGCGAGTATTCACAGATATAAACATTAAACTACCAATGAGTGATTGATATGGATACGGATGCAACTCACCGCTCTTATTTGGTTCCAACTTCACCTTTTGTAAGGGAGTAGGGGCAGATTTACAGTCTGCCATATTAAACTTCTTAAGAACATTTAAAATGAACGTTTTTTGATTAATTTTTACACAGTTCTTTGTTTGGGAAACATTTAAACCAAGATAATAGTTTAAAAGTCCCAAATCCTTAATACCAAAATATTTTTGCAAATCACATTTGACAGCGTCTGCCAATTTGTCATCTTTATGACAAACAATTATGTCGTCAACATAAACTGCCAGTATGACAAGTTCCTTTCCAAATAGTTTGGTATAAATACATGGTTCTGAAGGAGCCCGTTTAAAACCTAACGCAGAAAGGGTTTCATTTAGCTTTGTGTTCCAAGCACGAGGCGCTTGTTTCAGCCCGTACAAAGCTTTCTTGAGTAGGCAAACTTTATTCTGTTGGCTTGGTTTCTCAAAACCTTGCGGTTGTACCATATATACATCCTCCTCCAATTCTCCGTTTAGGAACGCTGTGTCCACGTCTAAATGTCGCATCTTGAGGCCTAATTTTGCTGCAAGTGCAAACATCATACGTAACGAAGAATTGCGAATTACTGGCGCAAAGGTTTCTGTATAATCCACACCAGCGGTTTGGCTATAGCCTTTGGCTACTAGCCGGGCTTTATATTTCGCAACTGCACCTTCTGCATCCTTCTTTACCTTATATACCCACTTGCATGGTATTATCTTTTGACCATCAGGTTTATCAACCAAAATCCATGTTTTATTATTAATGAGGGATCTATATTCATCTCTCATAGCACCCATCCATTTGTCTCTATCTTCTGATTGAATAGCTTGATTGAAGGTTTCAGGCTCATCAAAACTATAGCTTGCTGACACAAAACCTTTATCTTTCGCTAATCGATTCCTTAAGGGATACCTTCCTTGGAAAGTAGGTTCATCAGTAGAAACCTGTTCTTCGAGAATATCCTCCTCATCGTGGGGAATTTCTTCATCAGAAATAGGGTCTTCTGGATCAGGATCGATTTGTGCAACTTCTACGTTCACCTTAGTAGAAGTGCCAGAGCTACCAGCAATGGGATTTTGAACTTCCGCTTCATTCCTGTTTGAGAATACCATCACTGCAGGGGGATCAACAGGAAACTGGCCTGCAGGATTATCACCTTTCAAATCAGAGAAAGCATCTTCGAAGAACACAACATCCCTAGCTTTTAAGAGTCTTCTCGGATAGCTCGCATCTCGGAAGTAATAATTACCTGGATCTTCCGAATATCCAACAAAAGTGTACTGTTTAGCCTTCACATCCAACTTTTTCCTTTGACAATCTGGAATGTGTACTAGTGCTCTACAGCCAAACACTCGTAAGTGACTCAAATCGGGTTTTGAGCCGAACCATATCTCATAAGGAGTAAGGCGATCTAGAGCTCTATGCGAGGATCGATTCTTCAGGTACGTTGCCACTTCTATAGCATCCTGCCAATAGGCTTTGCTAAGAAAACCACCAGCTAACATACACCGCGCTTTTTCCACAATCGTTCTATTTGGACGCTCCGATACTCCATTTTGTTGCGGACTGTGTGGAACTGTGGTTTGATGCACAATACCATTAGAACGTAAATAACTAGAGAACTGTTCACTAACATACTCTGTTCCGCAGTCTGTTCTTAATGCCTTAATTTTAGCTCCTGTTTGGCGCTCGACTAAAGACTGAAAAGCGATAAATTTTGCTTTTACTTCCGTCTTAGAAGCCAAGAAATAAACAAAAGTAAGTCGAGAAAAGTCATCAATGAAGAATAACGCATATTTCTTACCTTGAAATGAATTTTCCGACATAGGTCCACAAATATCGCTGTGGATCAATTCCAATAACGAATTTGTACTCTTAGGCTTATCCACACTTACCGTGAAGGGTTTTCTTGCTTGTTTCCCTTCAACACATGGTATACATGGCTCCTTATCCACTGCTGAGTAATCCATTCCAACTGCACGTCCATTCCTTAGGAGATTCATGTCAAACCTGCAAAGATGACCTAACCGCTTGTGCCACAGCTGAAATTGAGACAGACGGTTAGTGCGTACATAGTATCGATTTGTGCAACTTCTACGTTCACCTTAGTAGAAGTGCCAGAGCTACCAGCAATGGGATTTTGAACTTCCGCTTCATTCCTGTTTGAGAATACCATCACTGCAGGGGGATCAACAGGAAACTGGCCTGCAGGATTATCACCTTTCAAATCAGAGAAAGCATCTTCGAAGAACACAACATCCCTAGCTTTTAAGAGTCTTCTCGGATAGCTCGCATCTCGGAAGTAATAATTACCTGGATCTTCCGAATATCCAACAAAAGTGTACTGTTTAGCCTTCACATCCAACTTTTTCCTTTGACAATCTGGAATGTGTACTAGTGCTCTACAGCCAAACACTCGTAAGTGACTCAAATCGGGTTTTGAGCCGAACCATATCTCATAAGGAGTAAGGCGATCTAGAGCTCTATGCGGGGATCGATTCTTCAGGTACGTTGCCACTTCTATAGCATCCTGCCAATAGGCTTTGCTAAGAAAACCACCAGCTAACATACACCGCGCTTTTTCCACAATCGTTCTATTTGAACGCTCCGATACTCCATTTTGTTGCGGACTGTGTGGAACTGTGGTTTGATGCACAATACCATTAGAACGTAAATAACTAGAGAACTGTTCATTAACATACTCTGTTCCGCAGTCTGTTCTTAATGCCTTAATTTTAGCTCCTGTTTGGCGCTCGACTAAAGACTGAAAAGCGATAAATTTTGCTTTTACTTCCGTCTTAGAAGCCAAGAAATAAACAAAAGTAAGTCGAGAAAAGTCATCAATGAAGAATAACGCATATTTCTTACCTTGAAATGAATTTTCCGACATAGGTCCACAAATATCGCTGTGGATCAATTCCAATAACGAATTTGTACTCTTAGGCTTATCCACACTTACCGTGAAGGGTTTTCTTGCTTGTTTCCCTTCAACACATGGTATACATGGCTCCTTATCCACTGCTGAGTAATCCATTCCAACTGCACGTCCATTCCTTAGGAGATTCATGTCAAACCTGCAAAGATGACCTAACCGCTTGTGCCACAGCTGAAATTGAGACAGACGGTTAGTGCGTACATCAACAGCCTGAACTTGAGAATCTGCAGAATGACAGTCAGAATTCACATCAAGAGCTACATTTTTGTTAATATTAACATCTAATGTATAAAGCCCGCCATGTACTGAACCGTGTAAAACAGGATTACCTTTATAAGAGAAATAATCTCTATCAAAAAATTACAGCCAGTATTATCAAAAAGTACACATAAACCTTTATCGACTGCTTTCTTAACCGAAATTAAATTAGTGTTCAATTTAGGTACAAGTACAACTTCACTAATCTTGTCGATACTACTATTAGTACTGATTGAAACTGTTCCGATTCCCACGGAATCAATCGCTTCTCCGCTAGCGACGGTCACCTTGCCAGAATGCAGCGGTTTGAGTTCTGTCAGCCAATCAGACCTTGAAGTCATATGAGAAGTAGCTCCAGAGTCGATGTACCACGTATCTTTATTACCATTTACTCCCAAGGCAGTTATTGATGTTGAATCATGCTTATTCTTCAACTTATTGGGGCAATTGTATTTAGTATGACCTCGTACGTGACAATCAAAACATACAACCTCCTTCTCTTCTTCGTCTTGGTACTATGTTGAATAATTTGACCTTTCTTCGAACGCAACGCAGACTCACAATCATAAGGCTTGGTTTTCGACATCTCATTCAACAGTTTTGCCTTTACCATGACCGTGGTAACCTCAACATTACAATTTTCTAAAGCCATGACCAAGGGATCGAAGTTATGCGTTAGACCTCCCAATAGTATCGCAGCCAAAGAAGAATCCTCGATTTTCTTACCAATATCAGCGAGATCTTGAGCGGTACTTATAACGGCATTTATATACTCTTCGATAGTATTAAACTCTTCAAGACAATATCGGTAAAGCTTACGTTCTAAAGCTAACCTTCTGCCCATGCCCTTATCTTCATAGGCGTTTTGCAACGACGTCCAAGCGGCCTTAGCACTCTCCGCACTCCTCACATGAGTGATGGCTCCTCCATCTAAAGTCATGCAGATTTTGGCTAGTGCTAATTCATCCTTACGCTTTCTCGTTGACTCTGGGGTTTCATCTCCATCAGGATAACCCACAACAGCTTCCCACAGCTGCTCATGCAGTAAGTAAAATCGCATCTTAAACTTCCATGCACTGTAGCCTTCCCGTCCGGAAAGCATACGGATCGCTCCCATTCCCATTGCATTGCTGCTTGTGCCTGGGGACACTCTATCCCCGCTACCTTGCATTTTGCACAATGACGTAGCACAATTTTTTTTTTCGAGATTCGACGAACTATATTTTCGTGAAAATCATAGTACAACAACACAACTAATATTATATTTATCAGCTAGCTCGCTTGTAAAGCCTCGTGCTGATAACGTGATAAAATTAGAGAAAAACACTGTTGAAGATTGAAATGTTTACTTGTCAACAAGATGAAAGGAAGGAAGAAAAGACAATAGAAAAGTAAAAGTCTAGATACAAAATAGTAAATGGAATATCAATTAAACTAATAGAAATATAGCCAGTACCTATTTAACATAGAGGCTACATTACAACAACTTTGCATTGCAAGAAGTGATGGGGTTCGTGTAAAAATTAGGGACTCGAGTCATTTAACCGACCGAGAAAGAATGAGAACACTCAAATTTTAAGGTACATGTAATGTTTTTGTATGTTTTTTTTTGTCTTTTAGTGTCTTTATGGACACTAAAAGCTTACGTTTTTTAGCAGCCCCCCCTCCCTTCCCCCTTCCACCCCCGCCAAATAACTAGCACAGTAACTGTGAGTACAGTATTGAAAGAGTTATCCTTTAACTTCTTACCGTTAAGGCGTTGACCTTCCATCATCAGCAGAGCTTCAAAATTAATACAAAGTCGTAAACACTGCTGCAGTTTTTTAAGGTACATGTAATGTTTTTGTATGTTTTTTTTCAAAACTGCACCAGTGTTTACGACTTTGTATTAATTTTGAAGCTCTGCTGATGATGGAAGGTCAACGCCTTAACGGTAAGGAGTTAAAGGATAACTCTTTCAATACTGTACTCACAATTACTTTGCTAGTTATTTGGCGGGGGTGGAAGGGGGAAGGGAGGCTGCTAAAAAATGACAACCCTCAAATTATAAAAGGTATTTTTAGTGTCTTTTTGACACAAAAAAGATTGAAAAAAAAATATCTGCGAAAAAAAAACCGCCTTCAATAACCACGAACTGAAAAGTGTAAAATAATATTTTAATCACTTTATACACTTCAAATAGGTAACATCTTATAACAGTACACTCGAGAAAAGGTTTTACCGAAGTCGGCGCCTAATGTTGAATATTTGAATGTTGTATTAAATTACAAGATAGCAATTGCAGGCGGTTTTTTTTCGCAGATTTTTTTTTATTGTTTCACTCGTTTGCAATCCTCTATTTTATGCTTATTCTCTTTTAGCCTTTATTTTTTTTATAATGGCTGCTTGTGTTGCCCACGGCGTACACTTATATAACTCTGCCAATGTCGAGCGATTAAAGAGACACGTTTTAATGAGAAATTGACCGGTGTAAGGATATTTTACTCATTCTGATTTTTATTTTTTAATTGAGGGTTACACCACCTAAAACAAAATAATAAAACGTATACAAACAAACAAACACATATACATCACAACATTATGAGGGAGATTCGGTTGTTTAGAATTTAGGAATGTGTTTCAAGGCTGTTCCTTACAAATGACATAGTTGATGGAGGGCTACGAAATTACATTTTTTTAAGGTAACGTTGTATATACATAAATATTATGACGTCCCGTTTTGATGAGTGGTAGTGAACGCTGCTTCTGCTTCTGGTGCAAGGGTTGCGGGTTCGATCCCCGCACAGAACAAATGTTATCTATGTATTATAAGTATGTATTTATAAAAGAAAAGTATTAAATATATATATTTGTAATTCCGCTGTTGTTTCTGATATCCGTAGATAATAAAGGTGCTTGAGCTACCTATCTTGGAGTCAGATCATGTATGGGTTGTGAAATATTTTATTTATAATTTTATTTATGAAAGTTCTTATTTTATATATAAATACCCCGAACAATTAGGTTCAACACTAAACACTAGAGTTCATCAGACGAATGTGTGTCCAGGATTATAAAATCGTACCTTCAACCAGACCTTATGCTAGATAGTATAAGGTCGTGCGCTACTCTATATTTTTTCCAATGTCACTCAAACCACTCGAGTGAAAAATGATTGACATCACTATTGCAGAGGTGTTCAACCACTTAGCAATCTTGTCTGTCCCGGATAAGTAAATTATCCCTGATTGGTTCTAGGAGTTTAATAAGTGCGAACCAGGTTTTATGTAAATTAAAACACAACAATTTGCCTCTTCTTAAAGTTACTTTGCAAGCTTTATATTTCCATTATAGGGACATAATAATGGAGTTAGTGTAGAACCGGTATCACTTGGTCAGTGTTGCTTATAGATGAAATCTTTCTGTAGTGAAAGCAATCTATCCAGCGGTTCGGCTAAGTTTTGGTAGATGTCACTGTGCATAATTATATTGCACATCGCTAAAGCGTGCTACCGAAATAAAGACCTTGAGCCGCCTGTCTAGATAAGTCAGTTCAAAAAGGGATACCAAACAGTGAGAAAATAAACGGGAAGTGAATCAGTCGGATCTAACTGGGTTTCATTCTCCATAACCTTTTCTGTACCTCAAGGGTGCCTTCTACATGGTCCTTCGAGCCGGATGCCCAGTCTTTATTCGGCTATTCACTTTCATGGTCACCATAAGTGTTAAATGTATTCTGAAATTAACATCAAAATCATAAAATACATGTACAAGTAATATCCTCATAGAAGAGGATATATATTTATGCGGAAAATTTTAAGATTCTGATGTTATTTTCGGAATACTTTTAAACCTTATGTGACCACGAAAGTGATTAGCCGAATAATGATTTAAAATCATCAACTCCAGACCTTTATAAATAACAGGACTATTTCTGTAGCATTTTCGTGTGCTGATGCGGCTCGCGAGATGTGTCTCCACTTGTTGCGGTTCACAGCGTCTCGGGAGTTTTGGACAATGGATCTCTGTGTTACAACCCTAATGAGGTCTGTCCAACACGTGGGTGAGTACGTGTCCACCTGCCTTCCACCTGTCACACGTGACTATCAGCCATGTTTTTAAAAATAAACGTTTGACTGCGAGCACACAAATATGATTTTACACGATGTAGATCAGGACCCCAATTCTCGTGCTCGTGATATTTTGAAAACATGGCGGATATCACCTGAAAACCATACAAAAAAATTGTGTTTTGGTGATATACCTATGTCGTATGAAAATAAATATCACGAGCACGAAAATGAACTAATAATCTAATATATAAAATTCTCGTGTCACAGTTTTCGTTGCCATACTCCTCCGAAACGGCTTGACCGATTTTGATGAAATTTTTTGTGCTTATCCGGTATCTATGAGAATCGGCCAACATCTATTTTTCATCCCCCTAAATGTTAGGGGTAGTCCACCCCTAAATTTTTATTCTTATTTTTTAGACAAAATTTTTAATTTCTCTTTTTTTATGATACAACATACAAAAATACATACAATCCTCAATTTTCACCCTTCTACGATCAACCCTTTTATTTATATGGCAAAACAACGTTTGCCGGGTCAGCTAGTAATAAATAAATATTTCACAACATCACATACATTGATCTGACTCCGAGATAGGTAGCTCAAGCACCTGCGTTACGGATACCAGAATCAACAGTGGAATTACAAATATATACATATAATACTTTTTTTTGTAAATACATACTTATAATACATAGCAATTGGGCTCCTGATCCGCAAGCGGGCGGAAATGCGCATCGCAGGTAGGTTTGACCATGGAAGAGCCACGCTTCGGCACAAATGGGCCAGCTTGACTTGAGTACGGAAAATATAAAACCGACGTGAAGCTGCATTGTGCTGTGTTTCGGTGCAGTCAGGGTACCGGAGGCCCAATCCGGAGGAAAGGGGGATTGAAAGATTGGCTTGTGACTCCACTGGTGTCGCGGGCTCATAATGTTGTGCTGTATATCACATAAAAAAGGTAAGGAGCTCTGCTCGCAATAAATATGCGTATCTTGTAAATATTGAAAGTAACCCCCTCCTCCCACATCGTAAAGAGATGTAAGTTGTAAGTTTTTTTTTCATAGAATGTAACGACTTAACTCGTGACTTCCCACAATTAACTGAAAAGTGTTACTATCGTACTCGTACAGAGGCGATCCACGCCCCAACACTTCTTGGTTCGAAGCTATGCTTATCCAACGAGGTCAAATATCTCGGAGTCTTTTTAGACCAACAACTAACATGGAACAAGCATCTCGACTACATTACTAGAAAGGCAAAAATTGCGATGGGGGCCAGCAGTAGGTTGGTGGGGCTAAAATGGGGGCTACGGCCCATGGCCGCACTCTGGATTTATGAAACCATAGTGAGGCCGATCGTCACTTATGGCTGCTGTGTGTGGTATAAAAAGACGCACCAACATAACTGCGTGGAGAACCTCAGACATAGTTCAAAGAACAGTCTGCCTTATAGCCACTGGCGCTCTTTCGTCCTCTCCCTCTGCACCACTGGATGCCCTCCTGAACATTCCACCTCTGCACATTCACGTGCAGATGGAAGCGAGCATGGCTATTACGAGAGCGAAAATCAGAGGGAGGACGAGATGACGAACGAAACGAATCCGTGAACACCGCTTCGATAAGCGGTTTACAGTCTTGTTACCTAGCAGACAAGACTGAGAGGCTGGAACTTCCGGAAATGTTAAGCAGAATGACATCGTTTGGTATACGGATGGTTCCAGGAAGCAAGGCGTATCTGGGGCGGGATTTTATAATGATCGGAATACGCAAATTCGCCAACCTGGGTCGCTATACCACAGTGCCAAGCAGAAGTCTTCGCAATAATTGGCTGTGTCCAAGAGAGTCTGCAAATGAATCTCCAGAATAAGAAGATATTCATCTTTTCAGATAGTCAAGCTGCCCTCAAGGCGTTAGCATCCTGTGAACTTGACTCCAAACTCACTAGCGAGTGTGTCCTGCTCCTAAACCAGCTTGGCAATGCCAACATCGTAAATCTAATTTGGGTACCGGGACACTGCAATATCAGAGGCAACGAAGTCGCTGACGTACTAGCAAAGGCCGGGGCAGAGAGGCCACTACTCGGACCGGAACCAATAAGTGGCGTTCCAGCCTGCATGGTCAGGTTCGAGTTAAAGGAGTGGGAGCATAAGCAAAGTACTGAATTTTGGAAAAGACTACCTCGACTAGAACAGTCTAAGGCATTGGTACAGGCGTTCGACCAGAGACGAGCTGTAGAAATAATAAAACTGAGTAGAGGACATGGTTAGGGCACTCACTCGGACCCACACAGGGCACTGCAAACAAAACAAGCACATGCAAAACATGGGCCTTTCAGATACCAAAATCTGCAGGTTCTGTCGCGAGAACGAGGAAACGATTATCCACGTCCTCGGCGAGTGCATAGCGCTGCACCGCTGCAGAAGCCGGCACCAGGGAGCACACATGATCTCAGCAGACGAGATCAAAAGCTCCATTCTCGGGTTTATCCTGGAACTGGAGCCACATGAGGTGCTGTAATAGGTTACGGGGCTGCCACAATAGATCATCTACTGGTCGCAGTGGCTATGAGACGCAGGGCTCCCCCCATTTCTATCAAATAATAATAATACTATCGTACAATATTTGAAAAGTTCTATCAACGTTCTATCATAAAGTCAACTCTATCGTTGCTGGCCGTATTAACATTATGGCCAATTAATTAAAAGAAAAAAGTTGTTTTTCCATGAAATAAACATACATAAAATATAATAAACGTATATCGGGGTTTCCCTGCGCCCAGAGAAGCGCGACAGTACTTACCTACTTATCTAATTCAGCTTCCAAAGATGTAAGACTTTTGAATTTAAAAAAGACTTGTGATTTTCCAAGCTTATTTTCATGTTACAATCATCTCTAACATGATTTTAAAAATGGCGGCCACTAAAAAATTCAATCTTACTAGAAATGGTTGTGATATGAATAGCGTGTGCGAAATAAGCTTGTGTAATCAAGCTTCTTATACTCTTATTATAAATTTCGATCTAAAGATATTACCGCACTAAAACTCTAGCCATCCCGTTCCCACTAACCAACGCAAGTTAAAAAAGGCCGGCACGAATTTTGTTCCAGGACTTCGCCATTTGTATTATATGTATGAGTGCAATGTTTTATGTTATATTTGGAGTAATCAGTTAAGGCTGTAGTCCTACAAGTAGTATTGCTGTTTCTTTAGTAGTAACCATAGGGTAAGGTAATGATAGTCTGGATTGTGTCTAGTCTTAATTAATTTAAATAAGGTTAAATGTAGGTACTTATGTACTTTATGACGTCAGCACGCACAGTGACGTCCCTTAGTTCCTTGGACTCCACGGAAGACCAGCGTCGGGGTGTCCTTTAGACACTGTGACACATGCTGAGTGGAGCCCATTTCAGTGCTTTTCTAATGTCCATTTCGTTATATTTTTATTTTTTTGTGTATGTTTGGCGCTGAATAAATTATTTTATTCTTATTCTTATTTGTAATAAGGGTGAAAGAGACCAAAAGGGAGATCAAAACTATTTGCATACTTTCTTCCATTAGCTCAGCGGTGAGGGAAACATCGTGAGGAAACCAGCTCGTCCCGGATAGTTTCTCAATATTGTGGTGTCTCTTGTCTCAGGGTTGCGAAGATCAGACGGCAGTCGCTTCCTTGTTTACCAGACTTCCCGAATCCTGGATCATGGTTCAAGCGTACCCCGGGCTCCGATGCGACAGATTTGGACGCAACTGGGGAAAACACGCTAAGATGAGGAGGATTAATTAAAATAGCAAAAAAAAAGAGTCACCATAGTGAACACTTAGCTTTATATTAACATTTATTATTCTAGTAAATCTAGATAACACTTAATTAACGTCTTGTTTTAAAGCGAGCTCTTATCTAGTCTCTTGATTAATCGATTAATTTTTAACTAGAGTTGTTCTGAAACTTTTATCCCGATAACATTTTAAACTACTTTATAAACCTGCTTTTCCATTACATGTTGATAAAAATAAATTTCTGTTGTAGTCTGGTAAACACCAAAATAAAAAAAAAAATCGCATTAATTACGGTCATAAAAAAAAATATTTTTAGACGTTATAATTCGTTCTAAGCTATGGCACAATTGACATGGACTGTTATATTATGAATAAATTTTTCTAATGTGCTGCGTGATTTAGATAAGTAAAGTGGATCTAATTTAGTTTGGTTTATTATAGTTTATGTCATGTGCCGTGGCGAACACGGTTTCGCTTTTAAATGGGCCGGCTCGACCAAAATGACACCACAGCCTCATAAAAAACCGAAGTGAAGCAACGCTTGCAACTTGGTTTCCGAGAGAGGTTACCAGTAGGCCAATTGAGGCTGGAATAAGAAGAAATACAGCTACTTTTATTGCACTCAAAATAGTGTTAAAAACTCAAAAACTTGTTGTGTAATTACAGAAGAGTACAACGTCGGCCTTATCACGAGCAATATCTTCCAGGCAACCTGTGTAGGGTGTAGGGCGGTGCAATCTTAAAAAAAGTTAAATGGTTGGTAATCAGGATCCGTTGTGCTCGTCAGCCATATATCACGTAAGAAACCTTAACCATTTCAGTCGAAAAACTACGATATAAACCCGCCACTAGTCTAAAAACAACACCTTGTCGACATTGTGGGGCCGATGTGAGTGACTTAAATTAAATATCCACTCACACTGACGACTGGAGATGACCTTATTATGCTGATTAGACATTAAACTCTTATATTAAGCGAGTTAAGAATAATGAGAAATAAATGATGATGGCTGTTCTCAATAGCTGAATAACGGAGCCTATCAATTTCTTGCCAAGAGGTTAGGGTCGTTTTATCCGTGGATTAAATCGATAGTATCGATACTTTTGATAGCGCAACGATTAAAGGATTATTTTCACCCCTTAAGAGGGTTGAAAAATAATCGATTAACGGATGTGTAGGATTATTTAGGCTAACCTAGTGTAGGTCTTATATAATCAGTTTAGACTAGTTCGGTGACAGTAGGTATTTTTAGGCTAGGAGTCTCAAAAAACATATCTTTGATGCGGAAGTCAGCTTCTTATCTTCTAATCACCTATGTCTATACTATAGAAAGCAATAAAGAATTAAGGTTGAGTATTGAGGTAAAATGAAGAAACAGCGGCAACGCTTATAGGTAACCGGAAAGCACGACGAACGCTGCGCGTATGTAATTGACACCTAGCCGCCATCTATCTGGTATACAAGTGGATGTCCCGATACAAAGTGAGGGCTATAGTCTAAGGGATAAAGTTTTTTTTGGCTTCGCAGTGGGAAGTGCCGCCGGCTCAAGTGATGAGCGACTAACATTATGATTTAACCAGGCCACCGGGGGCGGCCGGGTTACGTGGGCCTCTGCTTTGGCGGGGGGGTTTACTCTAAAGAGAAAGCCAGGAAAAGGACATACCCACTAAACCCCTGCGCGAGGTTCTCCCTCATAGCCCATATTGGGGAATATCATGGTGATATAGCCGAACCAGTCCTTTCAGGCCCCATCGCTCGCTAGTAAGTATAGCTCTCGTTATACTAGGAAGGGACGAGGTCCTGGCCGACCTCCGCTACCAGAGCCTGGAGTTGCTGAAGTCCCACGGCACAACAACTCCGCAAGGATTGTGGTGTGCTGGGTCCTCGCAGGCGCCCGCACTCCATAGCAGGAAAGGCGCCCCTCACCATGTCCGGACTTTTGTATTAGGCACACATTTACCTAATATTTTTTGATAAAATATGAATTTTGTTTAAAAATCTCGAGTTAGTCAAATACCCTATTTCCCAAAATGGACCAAGCATCATTAAATTAATTATAGGTACACCAGAAAATCTCTTTTATAGACTAGTCATTCATCTTTGGCGGAGTCATATCATTTCAACATCCATGTTAGATCATAACAATTAAGCACTTAAATTTGTGTATGGAAAAAGACGTATTATTCCCTAATATTCTATAGCGTCGCTGGGGAAAAATAAGTAAGATAGAATTTTCAGGAATGTTCATCAACATTTCTTACATTCCAACCTTCACGCTAGCTTTGACGGGAACCCTAATGAGTAGAAGAGAGTAGCTCAAAGATTGCATGCCTCAAGTAGCAATGGGGCAAGGCACAAAGCGAGGGAATCGACGGGCCGTTGGGGCGGAAAGGTCTTCGACGTGGACGCCACGCTACAGGAAGTCGCAGACATTTCAGGGCCCCCACAAGGTTGTGACGAAGATCTGGTGAAGATCGCGGGAATCATTGGATGCGGAACGGGCACAGGACCGATCTGTGTGGAGAACCCTTGGGGGAGGCCTATTTCCAGCAGTGGGACGTCCTATTGGATTGGCATGATGATGATGATAACTGAGTCACGGTTACACGTTTCAGAAAACTATTCGAAACGTGCAGAGTTCTTACGACGTTTCCCCTCACAACCGAGTGCTGTAGAAATGCGCAATAGATTAAAAAAAACCAGTGGTATACACCTATGGCATACGCCCCGAACCACAGAGCTTCCGTATGAAAGAAGCTTTCTTATGTACACATATATATTGCCCTTAAATGTATTGGACTGCCTGGTGGCGCAGTAGTGACTGGGTCGCACTTTGAAGCGACGGATGTGCAAGAGGTTCCCGGGTTCGACCCCGGGTCGGGCCAAATATTTGTACGTAAGTTTTCAGTAAGAAAGTATTAGTGTTCAGCCCCCCCTGGAGCTGAAAGTTGGCGGCGTGTACCCCCGTGCGGTAAGTGTTTGGTCCTGCGCCCAATTCCTCGCCAATCGTGGTCACGCTGGTATCCCATAGAAAAATAAGGTAAGGGAATAGAGAGTGTACTAGTGTTTGGCACACACTTGAGCACTATTAGTATATCCTACTTGGCTAATCGATAAGATTGCCATTATGTTGGAGGATATTATAATTATACATATATTGGAATGGTGAGTGATGACGGTCACTAGCAACGGTTGCTACAAGAATACCAGCGCTGCCTCCGATGTGGTAAAGAACTGCGTAGCGCGAATGCTGGGGTTAAGACTGATGGCTACCCTTCCTCATTATCGTTACAAGTATGTATTGCTTTGTATCTGTTGTGTTATCTGTGTATTGTCTGGTGGCCAATAAAATGTATTTTCTTTTTTTTAGTAATAGGTGGCAGACGAGCAGACGGGATCACGGATGGTAAGCGATTGCCGCCGCCCATTGACAACCGCGACAACATGGAGTCACTAGTGCGCTGCCAACCTTTAAACCCCTCTTCCCCGGGATTGGCCTCCACAGCACAGTGTGCCTCACGCCGGTTTTCTGTGAGGTATCACTCTGGTCGAGCCGGCCCATTAATTCCGAAAGCGTGGACTCTCGCACCTGTGTATGTATTTCTTTCTTGCTTTCTTTTTTTCTTATCCTATAAAATTGAATTGTAAAAAACCTTCAAAATTACTAATAATAATATATTCCAACCGATTAACGGCCTCAGCCTCGTCTGCAGGATTTATTATAGTGCTGAAGTGTCTGCGCAAACAACAAGTGCACTCTCTTTTCCCTTGCACTTTATATTCCGATGGAGACCATTGTGACACGACCAGAGAAGAACGGGCTCAGGGACGTGCTTACCGAGGACACGGGGAGGTACAAGACCGGCCAACTTCCAGGACTCCGGCTTTCACTAAGAAAATTTCGATACACGAAAACTTAGGTACAAATTTCGGGCCTGACCCTGGGATTCGAACCCGGGACCTCTTGCGCAGCCGTCGCTTTTAAAGTGCGGATCCAATAACCACTGCGCCACCGAGGCGGTTGAAGCACTTACAATTGGAGGACGGCCGAAGAAGCCCGAACGAGGTTGTTTACGCCCAAGTCAACCTTTTTGAGATTTTATCGACACTCAAGAAGGTTTACGTCCATTAGACATTACTCGCTAGGGTCGTATGAAAATAACATAATGTCCCGTACGAAAATATGGATGTGTGTTCCATATTGGCACCGATACCACCCACTATCTGCAAGGGACATCTGTATTCGTATACAACCGTAATTATTATTTTTTGCCGGGTTGCTCCCCGGCAGAGTAGAATAGGCCAACCCTCACTCTTACCGAGGTGTCGTAAAAAAGCGACTAAGGAACCTGCTGGCATGATCGTCAGCACCCAGAGAAGGAAAACTCTGCATTTATATCAAAAAACCCTCGCCAACCCGTCTGCCAAGCGGGGTGAGTATGGCAATTTCCCTCATGTGATTGAGGGAGGCCCCAGCAGTGGGGGGACTTAAATGGGCTGATGATGAGATGATGTTATTTATTTTATACCTACTATGCATAAATATTAGGTCCGTTTTTTTGAAGGTTGGACCAAACATTTGTGCATGGTTATTTAATAAAATGTATGAGTGTTCTGCCGAGAGATGTAACCCCAAAATTGTTAAAAATAGATCCTGTTTAGTAGCTAAAAATAAAAATAGATTGGCGGCGGTCCACGGTAGTGTGCCAGACCCGTCACCTTAATAGAGCGATGAGGGTGCGCCGCGGTGGTTTTTAGGTTGGTATGCCTTGGGTTATCTTTCCATTAGGAGAGCCCAACTAACTCGTGCTGACTCCATCAGCCATTATTAGGTATGCTAAGAGTCCCTTGCATTGCATTCACAGGGGGGCCGCATTTCCACAGCGTCAAAAAGGGGGACCTTATTCTCGTGCCTCGCTTGATGTCGGATAAGATTAATAAAAATTAAATTCAATATTCTTTATAGATCCATTCTAATCTTAGTAAGATTACCTAATATCTATTGTTGTATTAGAGATTTCCATGGACGAATGTATGGAATCTCTAAATTCGACTTTAATATTGACGTGCACGAGAATTGCCTCCCATAATGGTGGTAAAAGAATCATTACAATCAGTAAAAATCTGTTCGGTAGCACCACTCTAAACTGAAAGGATAAAATACAATAAATAATCATTTATTGAAAAACCAATATGTCCAGTTTAACAATATTCTTAGTATATTTTGGTTGCATATAGGTAAGTACCCATTGATAAAATATTACGGCTGCTGTAGGATAGTATTCTGTTTTATGAGATAGGGAGTCAAACGAGCATGTGAGTCATTTTATGGTAAGCACATGACGCCCATGACGTCAGCCACACCAGAAGGAGGTAGGTATAACTACTTACCCCATTCTTAAAGAAAAAATATAGGTCTTCCTTGACTCATCTTCCTACATGAGTCATGGAAGACCAAAGTTACATTTGGAGTTTTTATACCACCGTACAAGAGCTCCAAATTAGTCAGTGAAGTTCTAACATCACGTAAGTCATTTTTTGGCGGTTTTGACATTTTAATGCCATTCGCTAGAGAATCGATAGAGCGTCATTTCGTCTAGTCAGAATCGAGATAAGACCAATAAAAACCTTTATAATTAAGAAAAAGTAACAGCACGGAAGTCATAAAATGACCTACGCTTTGAGATGATCACGTAAGTCACAATTTAGTGTTTAATTTTTTTACTAAATTGCTGGTGGCGGTTATAATATTTTGATGCCATTCGTTAGCCACTTGCAAGACGGATTTTATCAATCAGAATCAAGGTGTGGCCATCAAAAACCTTTTAAATTTTGAAAAGGTAACAGAACGGAAGTCAACAATTGAATTCTAAAGAAAGAGGCACGTAAGTCTCCGATATTTTTTTTGGCTTTCCTGAAAAGTTGCTTAAAATGACTTACGTGGTGTTACAACTTCACTGACGAAATGTAACTTTGTAATCTTTTATATAGAATGGTCCAATTTTTAATTTCCAAGATTCAGTCGGCCAATTTTTAAGGCGTTTTTGAAACGCTCTCATATGTTTCGCGAGTAGTTTATTTTTCGAGAAAAAATAATTCATCATTATCTTAGCGTTTTGACTGGTTGAGTCCCAAGCCGTCGCTTCGGAGCTCGGAGTCCGCTTTCCTACTTCGACTCCTCTACTTCGCACGGTCTTGTGCATTGCCAGTAGTCAGTTTATTAGCATGTCATCGTGTACGATGTCAGTTCTATCCCTTCTGCCGAGACCCGGCGGTACTCACATGGCCAGACATTTGTTTCCCACGTAGCTATCCGGTTTTCTCAGGACATAACCGTGCCAACGGAATATTGAAATGGAAAATGGATTTTGAAAAAAATATTATGTAGTATGAAAATCTAGGGTTGACCCAGATGTTTGGATTAAGACCTCAGATTTGGCTACTTGTACTGCTTCATCTCATCAATCAATCAATCAAACGTTTATTGCTTCAGTTACATTTATTAAAAAAATTAAGTTTAAAAACTTAAACCCGAGTACCAAAAAACCCGCCCTCAAAAGTACGAAACAAGAAAATTGTCTCTGCTGAAATTATTTTGCCGTATCGCCGTGGTCGTATGCCACATTGATTTTATTTTATTGTTATAATGAATCTGTTTTTCTACAGTAGGTAGGTGGCATACGATCATGGCGAATGGCATAATAATTTCAGCAGAGACAATTTTCTTGTTTCGTACTTTTGAGAGCGTGATTTTTGGTAGATGGGTTTTAGTTTTTAAACTTTATTTTTATTTAACATATTTTAGTTAACTATGTAAAAAATATTCCATATTCCAAATTTGCTAAAAATGGTATCTCATTTGATACCCCACACGGTACCGCCAAGCAATTTTTTAGGTTTCCGTACCTCAAAAGGAAAAAACGGAACCCTTATAGGATCCCTTTGTTGTCCGTCTGTCCGTCCGTCTGTCAAGACCCTTTTTCTCAGGAACGCGTGGAGGTATGAAGCTGAAATTTATATCAATTACTCAGGTCTACTGTCCCTTGAAGCTGTGAAAAAATCAAACTTCTAAGCCAACGCAATCTAAAGATACAGCCGTTTATGCCGCAAATTTTCGACACTTGCAAGGGAATCAAAACCTACAGGGTGCTTCCCGTGAACTCAGAATCTTGAAATTTGAAAACCTTAAATTTTTAGTTACATCACATAATATATATTTTTTTAATAATTTTAAACTTACTACCCATTTCCTCATAAACGCGTAGAGGTATTAA
>JADPWL010003285.1:0-60001 GCA_019059595.1 Marasmia exigua
ACTACACCACGTAGTCCACCGGAGTGGAGGGGAGAGGCACCCTTTTGCAGACCTGGCCCTCAGGGGAGGGACCCGACCCTGGCCTGTCGGCGCAGGGCACTCAGGTACAGCTGGGCTCTCCGCGGGGGGATTCGAACCCCTCTTGCGCGGCCTACCAGCTAGAACCTATCCAGCGACTCACCCACCCGTGGTACTGGGAATGGTGTCACGAGAACTGCCAAAAGGCTTTGCCCCGCAACACCGTCCCGCCACGAGCCCCTACGTGGGGTCAGCGGCCACGCCCCTCCCGATGTCGGGAGGGGGGTTGGGGATAGTCGAGTGAGTCGAACCATCCCCAACAGGCGGTGAAGGAGCCGTATATAGTGCCAGCGTAGGGGCCCCTGTCCCTGTTGCCGGCCGGCCACCTCCACGGGAGGAACGAGGGCGACGGCGCCTCCGTGTCCTCCTTGCCCTGAGGCGAGCCAGCGAGGGGGTTTTCCTCGCGCTCGACGCTCCGCCGCCTCCTTCTGTGCCATCACGTCCCTCACAGAACGCTGCGAACGCCGTCCAGGACTCCTCTCTGTCCAGCATAGCTTTCACTATACTGGGCAGAGAGAGGTCCCTTCCGACGCTCGCGGTGAGGTTGGCCCGCTGCGGAGCCCACGACGGACACAACCACGAGGGTGTGATGCGCCGTGTCCTCCGCAGCGGGGCAATGATGACACTCAGGAGTGTCTTCCCGGCGAATTTGGTGCAGGTATTTACCGAAGCAGCCATGCCCGGTAATCACCTGCACCATCCGGAAAGACAAGAACCCTTTTGGCCGCTCTAGCCACCGGTCCAGGACCGGGGCGAGAGCGTCCAGTGATCGTCGCCCCCATCGGGCTTCGATCAGGTCCGTGGTCCATCTCTGGACCAGGACCCGGCGCGCCACCTTGCGCACCGCCTCGCGCTCGATGGGGCAGAAGGGCTCTCCTGCCGCCCTCTTATCCACCGTCCACTCCCAGACAGGCGGCGAGCACCTCCGCCTCTAACTCCCATGGGGGAGTGGAGGCAAGAGCGCAGGCTGACACGAAGCCTACCGAACGGTAGGCTCGTGCGACCCTCTGCGCGATGGCCCTCTGAGGCCCACGGAGGAGGGCGATATTGCCCTTCTTTGAAAGGGCGTTCGCCCAGATTGGCGCTCCATAGAGCGCCATGGAGCGCAAGATACCCGGCATAGAGTTGCCGGCACTTGGCTCCGGGCCCTCCTAGGTTCGGCAGCAGCCAAGACAAGGCGTCTGCCGCCTTGAGGACTCGTGACGACATCCCCCGAAAATGGGGGCCAAAATGCCACCGCGAGGTCCAGGATTAGGCCGAGATATTTCATCTCGGCCTTTACGTCCACCTCCACCCCCCCGACGCTGATGGTTTGCGCCGGAGGGAAACCGCGAGCGGGGGCCCGTGAAAAAGAAGATGGCCTCCGTTTTTTTGGAAGGCCACCTCCAGCCCCAGTAGGCCCATCCGCGAGGCGACGAGATCGCCGCCGATCTCCGCGAGGCGCGCTGCGTCGCGGAAAGACTGTCCCCGGGCTGTGACAAGAGTGTCATCTGCATAACAGATGACACTCATGCCCGGGAGGAGCGCGCCTCGCAAAACCCAATCGTAGCCGAGGTTCCAGAGTAACGGGCCCAGGACCGAGCCCTGTGGAACCCCGGATACGACCCGTCGCCGTTGTATGGCCCCCGATTTGTCGGCGAAGACTACCTCTCTGTCAGAGAGGTAGTCGCCGAGAACGGCCACCAGGTATGGAGGCACTCCGAAGTATCGGAGTGCCTCCATGATCACGGAGTGGGGGAGGGAATTAAAGGCGTTCTTGATGTCGAAACTGACAGCAAGAACTCCCTCCCCCATAACCTAACCTAACCTAACCTAACCTAACCTAACCTAACCTAGCGTGCCTCCACACTTAGTTCATTTGGCTCTCCCGTGCTAACTTTCAAACGTTAGGTTATAATACTTACAAGGGCTGTTCCCCGGTGACTGATGCCTGGTCCCTTGGCGTCGGTTCTCAGCGAAACTCTCCATCAGGCCGTCTTGACGTCAGCAGACAGGTGACGCGCTCCCTCGGCGTAGAACAAAGAAAATCATTATAGAAAAGCTGGTCAATTGCGAATGATGCTCAACTAAAAATGATTTATGCGCACTCAATGTCACTGCTACACTTACGTGGCGCGGCCTGCGTGCCTCCACACTTAGTTCATTTGGCTCTCCCGTGCTAACTTTCAACGTTAGGTTATAATACTTACAAGGGCTGTTCCCCGGTGACTGATGCCTGGTCCCTTGGCGTCGGTTCTCAGCGAAACTCTCCATCAGGCCGTCTGGACGTCAGCAGACAGGTGACGCGCTCCCTCGGCGTAGAACAAAGAAAATCATTATAGAAAAGCTGGTCAATTGCGAATGATGCTCGTCCATTAAGGGTTCCGTACTGAAGGATAAAATAAAATGGAAATGACTTGTTAACGATGGAAATATGAGGCGCCTACCACATGTCCGTGGCAGCCGCAACCGCAATACGATGATGATAGGGGCTTGCCTAGGGGACGCAGCAGCAGTAAAAATAATACTTTTGCCAACTCTTATATTAAATCGCCTATCACAATGACACTTGCGAACACACCAATACATATCCTAATTCTCACAACATCTCATACGTTGACCTGATTCCGTACTAAGTAGCGTAAGCACTTAGTGTTACAGATATCAGACAACAGAAGAACACAAATATATACTTAAATACATATATTACACCCAGACACTGACAAACAAGTGTTCATCGCACGAATGTTTGTCCAGGATGGGGATCGAACCCACGACCTTTGGCGTCAAGAGGCAGGGTCACTACCAATTGCACCATACGGTCAGTCAATCTATGATTTATAATATGGTGTAAACATGGTGTAGAAAGTAAAGTATCAGCCTAAAACTGTCCCACTGCCTGCAGTGCCTTTCAAGAAAAGAGCGTATTCCTTTTTAAAAGGTCGGCAGCGCACTTGTGACTCCTCTGGTGTTGCAGGTGTACATGGGCGGCGGTAATCGCTTACCATCAGGTGATCATCCTCTGCTCGTCTGCCCCCTATCCCATAAGAAAAGGGAAGATTAAATATAAGACAATAAAATCAATATATACAATATGAGACACCATTCTTAATAGTTTTGTATGGATGCCGGGAGTGACGTCGCTAGACGTGGGAATTCGTTAAAATTAATAGTACCTACAGGCCGCGGCAAATAAGTCTAGCGGTGACCTTTAATGTACAGAAATCAATTTTAGTACAAAGTAAGCTAAGTATTATACGAGTAGAAGCGCGCACTTTGAAGTCGAGCCTACACTTAGGTACATGCCGCGGCCTGTACTTGTTTACATCTGGCAGAGTTCAGAGCGAATAAATTTACTTAGTAGTGAATGACTACAGAAACTCATCGATTACTATTATAATTCAAGCCCCCTTATTACAAATCGTTAACTAACTAAAACGTGTAAAATAATATTTTTATCACATAATACACTTCAAAATAATAACACTTTATAACAGTACACTCGAGAAAAGGAGTTACCGAAATCGAAAGGTACCCTCAAAATGGAAGTTTTGGAACCATTGAGTTAGAACTTTGTCAAAAGTGACATGCGACTAATCGCCACAAGATGGCGGCCATTCACGCAAGAAAATGTTTCCACTAGATATGTTTGATTTGACCTCTACCGCAATAAAAGCTTTCCATTACTGCCTTTAGAATATTTAATACTAAGTTAGGACATGGTCTCTTGCCACCTTATTATAAATCGTGATCTTAAGTTATTACGGTACTAAAGCTCATGTCATCCCGTTCCAACACGCAATGTTAAAAGGAGCTGGCACAATTTTTGTTCCAGGACTATCCTTAGTTCGCGATTTGTAATAAGGGGTTTGAAGATAAGCCATTAAAATGATACGATAGATTAAATAGGTACATCGAGAATTTAATGGACACAAGATGGCGTCCCTCCCATGCACGACGAAGCTTTCGATCGAAGCTAATCTATCACAGTAGATAACTACCTAGAGTGAAAAGTTAGAATAGTTTTAGGTATTTAGTACTAAAATACTATTTACTAAATTGATTCAAAATAAGATTTTTAGCTCCAAATACATGAAATAGTAATGAAAAAGCACTCAAGATGGCGCAACGTGCACGAAAAGGAATTCGTACTCGAACTTTTACAATATCTGCAATTATGTTCAGACAATCTGCCAGTCGATTGATAGCGTTTTAGATTAAATATGTATAAACAGGGAGAGACAATTAGATAAATCGAGACGATCGATTCAAGAGCGAGCTAGGGTTTACATACCTACTAGGTACTTAACAATAGAACGTGAGAAAATCTACTTAAAATTAATATGAAAGTAACTCTACACCACTTTTTTTATGCTAGAAGCGACAAACGAGCAAGCGAGTCACCTGATGGAAAATCTTCGCCGCCCATGAACATCCGCGAAATCAGGGAGATCGCTAATTTGTTGCCGGCCTTTTTAAAAAGGAATACCTACCGCTATTTTCTTGAAGGTCCCTAAGTTTAGTTATATCTTTAGAACGAATACTAAACTTTTCTTTACATTATAGCGGACAAACGAGCAGACGGCACGCCTGATGTTAAGTCATCACCGCCGCCCATGGACATCGGTAATACCTGAGGTATCACATATGCGTTTCCGGCTCTTAAGGAAGGAATAAACCAGTTTTCTAATATTAGCTTTATAATCCCTACTTTATCTCAGAAATAGCTTAATCTGAACTTGTAGAACCACCCACGTGGTTTGCCCGCGATCATAAAACTACAAATTCTTGAATTAAAACTTCAGCTTTACTAAAATGAATTAATTTAATGCGGAAATCTATTATATTTTAAAAGGGAAAATTACTATTAAACTTAAGAACAAGAAAAAAATCGTCGCTTTAACTCGAATAACTTCGTAAACTCTACGAAAAGTAATACAAAATTTCTACTTACGCGTTTCCTGGGTGCCGCCGCATAGAGATATGAAATCTATAAATAAATGAATAGCCCAATAAAAGTATCAAAAAAACTAAAAAGAACCAAAACTATTTTCAAAAATTTCGCAGCGCCCCGCTCCGAAGACAGCCCGTTCGCGACTGGCGAAAAATAATAATTGCCGAAATAAAAATCATAGAGCCACTAGAGCACACTAGAGAGACGGTCGTTGGTAGAGCGCTGTTGTCGATATCGATGGAATACTGTGGATGCAAGCAAGCTTTTGTGAATTAACATGTAGGTATTTCCCGTAATTGCATTGTAACATCATTAGGTTATTTTAGATAAAGTTCATTCCATTTCAGCCCATTGTTTCAAAAATATTTAAACTGTTAAAAGAAGATTTGTGCTCTTTCATCCGTCATAATTTAGAAACTACTAGAATCGTATAGGTACAGTCAACGGCAAAAGTTGATGCACACTTTTCGCAGCTAGTGACTCTCATGCTCCTCGGAATAAGAACTACAAACTGCGGAATATGCGCAGCTACTTCTGCTTTTGACTGTACCATTCCTCACGACGTTTTCCCTCACCGCTGCCGTGCTCGGATTTGATCCACGAACTTCAATCGATTCATCTATAAGTCCAGATCGTTAAGTTCAATATCGGTCATTGAGGAAAGACATATTGTATTGACCTGAAGTTTGGCTGTCGTCGATATCGCAATAAAAATCAAAAAGAACGAAGGTAAGTACTATAAGCAGCTGGAGATACAGGCCGCGGCAAATAAGTGTAGCGGTGACTTCAAGTGCGCAGAAATATTTTTTGGTAAGTGTAAAGTCAGCTATTAGGGTTCCGTAGCCAAATGGCAAAAAACGGAACCCTTATAGATTCGTCATGTCTGTCCGTCTGTCCGTCCGTCCGTATGTCACAGCCACTTTTCTCCGAAACTAGAATAACTATACTATTGAAACTTGGTAGATAGATGTATTTTGTTAACCGCATTACGATTTTTACACAAAAATTGGAAAAAATAAAAAAATTGGGGGGTCTCCATACTTGAAACTGAAACTCAAAAAAATTTTTTTTCATCAAACCTATACGTGTAGGGTATCTATGGATAGCTCTTTAAAAATGATGTTGAGGTTTTTAACATAATTTTTTTCTAAACACAATACGTTGCGCAAGAAACGGACACACAATTGACCAAATTGGTAAATTGTGTATGTGTGTGTGTGTGTGTCCCTAACTTCTATTAATAAAGTAATTATAAAACTAAAAAATATATATGATGTACATAATCATGAAAACTAACAACGAAAATTGGTTTTAACTAGATATAGTGAGTAGTTTTTTTTAATACGTTATAAACCGTAAACCGCAATTTATCTTCCATATATCATACTTGCTGCTACGGAACCCTTCATGGGCGAGTCCGACTCGCACTTGGCCGGCTTTTTTTTAAGTTCGCGAACTAACGGCCAGCGCTACACTTACGTGCCGCAGCCTGTACAACACGTGATATTTGTTTCACATCAAAAAATTGTATCCAATGGGAATCAAACCCGCGACACCGCTCGAACCTAAACGCACCAAACAGTTCGTCTTTATTCGATAGCGTGCACACCTCTAATTCCATGTCCTTGAAACGAGGAGAGCCGAAGGGAGAGGCGGGGGCGCGGGCGGCGCGGGTAGCAGAATACAATAGAGCCGCTCAACTCGGAAGTGGGCTCGCCCGAAACCCCCGCTCTGATTGGCTGCGGGCGAAAACGCGGCGAGAACTGCTCTGCGATTGGCCGTGCGCTCGCTCCTCGGCGACTCGTTCTTTTGTTTCCGGAGAGCTTACTAATTATTATTAAATTATTTGTTCCCGGACCTATTAATAATATTATAGATTTTCGATTGATCTGATTGGATAAAATCAACAATAGAATAAAAATTTCGTAAATTAATTACGAAATTATTTAATAGAAGTAGTCGAAAAGTGATTGATTGATCATCGTATGTTATGTATGTCACGGACCAAAATGTATGTACTACACTTAGATTAAACCTCTTTTTGGTTTAATCTAAGGTACTACACGGGTCATTACTGCATACTGCAACTTATTACTCGTACCACTAGAATAAATGATTTGTTCAAGGTTCATGTGCTCATACTACCTAGGCAATACACAAATTACTACGGAATCTTTGATCTGTTATCTATTATCTTAGAATTAAGTCTATTATAAGTAGGTACTCCTCTCTGTACGAAATAGTTTCAATTAAAAATTATATTTAAATTTTATTGTTACGTTTAAGGTGACGGACGGGTAAGTAGGGCACACTAGCGACGCCAATCGATTTTAATTTTTAGCTACTAAACCTATTTTAAACATTTTCGGGGTTCTCGGCAAACACCTATACTATTTATTTTGTGGCACTGCTGTTGATGGAAGGTCAACTCCTCAACGGTAAGGAGTTAAAGGATAAATCTTTCAATAGGTACTGTACTCACAATTAGTTTTATAGTTATTTGGCGGAGCGGGGGTTTCCACCATAGAGTATATTATTTAATGGTTTCCACCCGCGGGACTTCTGTAACACCTTTTCTGGAGTGTACTGTTATAAAATGTTATTTGAGGTGTATAAAGTGTTAAAAATAATATTTTACACTTTTTAGTTCGTATTTTTGAAGGCGGTATTTTTCGCAGATTTTTTTTTACACAAATCCATAGAATAATTAATCTATGCACATAACATAATAAATAAATACGGAATAGTAAATCTAAGGGCCTATTAATAATAATACTCATCTACACGATAAATTAAAATTGTAGGTAATAATAGTTCAATGGTAGGACTAGGTACCTACTAATCTTAGATTAAACCATAAGATACTAAATAGATTAGTCGATCTATTCGCGGTTCGGGGTCTAGCTGGGAGTATTTGCCGTCCATCCACACAATATTATGGATATTACTGCCTCGGTGGCGCAGTGGGTCGCACCATAAAGCGACGGCTGCGCAGAGGTCCCAAATTCGATCCCCGGGTCGGGCCAAAAATTAGAACCTAAGTTTTCGGTAAGAAATTCTTAGTGTCAGTCCGGAGTCTGGAAGTTGGCGGTCTTGTAAGTACCCCCGTGCTTTGGAAAGCACGTTAAGCCGTTGGTCCTGCGCCCAATCCCTCTCCGGTTGTGTCGCGCTAGGGGGCAATTCTTGACTGTAGAGAGAGAAAATTGTCTAATGACGTCATTTTTTCGCCAAATTTGAAAAGTGGCTATTCTGGGGATGTCTATTTTGGCATTTGTCGAATGATATAACGTTAGTCTTCATGAGTGCTTTGAGATATCATCTCGATTGTAGAGAGGTCATTTTCTAAGTGGATTCGTGAGTTTTATTTCCGGGGGTACGGCAGTGCTCTCGCCAAGTCGAGCGCAAAGCAAACACTGCTGTACCATCCTTTACTAGAACAATTTCGCCGCATTTTTAGGCTCCTATTTGAGATCCTCCGGATAAGACCAGAACGCAGAAATTTTCGTCATTCGTTAAGCTATGATGACCTACTTTTAATCCAGAATTTCAAGCCTGTATGTCATTTAGTTGCGAAGTTAGGCGAAAGCAAAGTTTCGCATTTCGACAGACACTCACTCATGATCATCAAAATAGAACTAGTACTTCCCATAGCATGAGAGAGGTGAAATTTGGCACAGAGTAAAGGTTTAATGGCCAAATAAAAGGAAAACTATTAAAAAAACTAGGATAATCGAAGATCCGGAGTACCTGGTTTAAACTAACTGCATAAATGACTTGGTAATCCCATACAAATATGTGAGATTACCAAGTTATATTTGCTGTTCTTCTTACTAAAATTTTATCCGAAATGGCCCAGTTTACGGTAGAACAATTAAGCGCGAGACTTGGATTTTTCGACAAGTTTTGTTTTTTATGGGATATATAAATTTCTTTTTGTAGTCTACCTATTTTTTTTCTTTCTTGTACCTTCACCTTCAACTGCAAACGTAACTTTGTAATCCTATACATTTATATAAGATTACAAAGTTATTCATGCAGTTGGTATATTTATAAATCTGGAACGAAATTAGAAAAAAAATAAGTTTTCCCATGATAAAGACACAAAATTCTATTCGTATTATAAATATGAAGCTTCTATGTCTGCTAAAAGCAACATTTGTGCATGGTTATTTAATAAATAGTATGTTTGCCGAGAGATTGTAACCCCGAAATTGTTGTTTGTGTTCATTGGCGCAATAAAAACAGGTAAGGAATTTTCTTTTAGGAAGCTTCTTATGACATTCAGCGCACAAACTATATAGGGATACTACGTATATTCAGCGCATAGGCGGTACCCAGTATCTTTGGGCGAGGCATTATAAAATAATTGAAATATTGCAACAATCAGGAAAGTCTTAAATAACGCCCTCTATTGGCGACGGAAAAAACGAACTTAGGGGTGCTATGTAGTACTCCGTGGGTTTTCGTAGTGGTTTAATGGCGCACATAAAATAGTTATCCACTCGCTCATAGATGTCGCTAGGCAGAAATACGGAACGGAATAAAATAAATGGAAGGTATATTAAATAATAATATGAAGACTATAAATATACATACTTACACATTATTTAATACATAGATATAATTACTAGCATCTCGGAAAGGAGATTTTTTTAAATATCAATCAATATAGTTATATTAACATTTTTAACCGACATTAAAAAAAAAGAGGTTACAACCTCTCCGCAAACACCTATACTATTTATTTAATACTTATAGTTAACTGTTTGGTCTGCTTTTGCACTCGAATTTTGGATTACCGTCAAAAGTGGCCGTTTTGACGTGGATCAATTTTTCGCGTACAAAAGCGGACCCAACATTTGTGCCTTGTTATTTAATAAATAGTAAGTATAAGTGTTTGCCGAGAGGTTGTAGTCCCGGATTTGTTTAAAATAGATCCGGTTTAGTAGCTAAAAATTAAAATCGATTGGCGTCGCTAGTGTGTCCTACCCGTCACCATAAGTCACTTGAGAGATTGACTTGCTTGAAACTAGGCGAAGAAAATACTTTAGTACTGATCGCTTGAAAGAGAATTAGCTGGGAGACTTTTAAACTTCATCAGGCAGCGAGTTCCAAAGCCTGATGGCAGACAGGGTATAAGAGTTAGAGACACTAGCAGACTTGTGGAGAGGTGTGTATAGCTTAAGTTGTACTTGGACAAAGATGTCGGGAACTGAATTCGCTTTGGAATTTAAATTCACTAAAAACCAGCGTCATGGCCTTTGTCTGGGCTGTGACATAAGCTGAGTGAGGGCCATTTATACTAGACGTCATAACACACCATAATCATTTGGCACTGTCTGGACATGGTTGAATATAGTTTAGTTTTTTTTTTCCTTTTGTCTTATTTTTATGTATTTTTAATTGTTTTATGTTTTGTTTTCTCTTTGTGCCAAATTGTGTTCTGTTTACAATTGCTATATGTTCTGTGTTGTGATGTCTATAATAATAAATATTTTCTTCTTTTTTTTTTCTTTTTTCAAAATTTAGACTTGAACCCCCTTATTACAAATCGCGAACTAAGGATAGTCCCGGAACAAAATTCATGCCAGCCCCTTTTGACATTGCGGGTTGGAAAGGAATGACATGATCTTTAGTCCGGTAATAACTTTAGATCGCTATTTGTAATAAGGTGTTAAATATTCAGGAGCGTGAGGATCTCTGAGAATGCTGGAGAGGGAACAGAGCAGTCTAAGGTTTCTTTGTTGGCGGATTGGGAGCCACTCGAGCTGATGACGGTACGGAGATATGTGGTCGTACTTACGTACGCAGAAGATAAATCGGAGGCAATTGCTAAAGAGGCGCTCAAGTTTGTTTAGGTAAACTTGGGACAGGTTAGTGCAGCAGATATCCATCATAGTCAAATCCAGCATAGTCCAATAGCGGTATCACTAGCGCCTGAACCAGTAGAATTTTAGTGCAGGACGGTAGGAAGTTTTTAAGACGGTAAAGAGTGCGCAACGTGCCTGACACTTTTCGACTGGTTTCAGTAAATTGTTTATCCCTAAAAGTGAGTTATCCACAAACAAACCAAGATTCTTAACGTGAGAGCAATAGGTAATGGGGGTACCAGCATACATGAGGACTGAGTTAGCTAGATTTAGTTTGGCTATTTGGCGTGGATTTTGGCGTAATTTACATAACTAAAAATATGTTAAATAAAAATAAAGTTTAAAACTAAAACCCGACTACCAAAAAAAAACACTCTAAAAAGTACGAAACAAGAAAACTGTCTCTGTTGAAATTATTATGCCGTATTGCCGTGGTCGAGTGTTCTTAGCTATGTTGGATAAAAATCGATCCAAGATGGCCGCCGTCACAAAGATTTGGAGTAGGTTGCAATTTGCACAAGTAGAAAACTATGTTGAATTAAGGGATTTTGGATGCTTTTTAGTATAGAGGGTGGAAAGGGAAATGAAATGAAATGAAACGAAATGAAATGAAATGAAATGAAATGAAATGAAATGAAAATTGTTTATTCAATTTAGGTCCATACAGAACACTTATGAATGTCAACATGTTTACCACTGGTTCGGAATGTAGTTTTCTGCCAAGAAAACACCAGCAAGAAACTCAGCAGTTACTCTTTTAAAAAAGAAATGTTTTACAAAATGTCACCATTAACTTAAAATATAGTACAATTTTTGTGTTACTAATATGGCCCTAAATTATTGTCATTCAAAAAATCGTCTGTTTTATAATAGCCTTTCTTCATTAAACAGTTTTTTATATACAATTTAAACTTATGTGTGGGCAAGTCAATAATAATCTGAGGTAACTTATTAAACATTTTTATGCTCAATCCTATAAATGAACTACCAACCTTATGGAGCCTGATATTTGGAACGGCCAGTCTGTGCTTATTTCTGGTGTTAAGGCTGTGACAGTCAGACTTCTTCGAGAACAGATGGAGATTCTTATGTACGTACATAAGGCAATCAAGGATGTATTGAGAAGCCACGGTAAGTATGTCGATTTCTTTAAACAAATCTCTAAGGGAGTCGCGCGATCTAAGGCCATAAATGGCGCGGATGGCTCTCTTCTGTAATACGAAAATAGTCTGTATATCAGCAGCTGATCCCCATAGTAATATACCATATGACATGATGCTATGAAAGTAGCTGAAATAAACCAGCCTCGCCGTTTCAACATCAGTTAGTTGTCTTATCTTTCTAACTGCATATGCAGCAGAACTAAGTCTACCTGCCAGGACATCAATATGGGGACCCCATTGTAGCTTAGAATCTAATGTGATTCCTAGAAATACTGTTGAATTTACGAGCGCAAGATGCTCATTATTTATGGTTATATTTGTATTAACCTGCCTCACATTTGGCATTGTGAATTTAACACATTTAGTCTTTTTGGCATTAAGTAGTA
This sequence comes from Marasmia exigua, assembly GCA_019059595.1. Taxonomy (NCBI): domain Eukaryota; kingdom Metazoa; phylum Arthropoda; class Insecta; order Lepidoptera; family Crambidae; genus Marasmia; species Marasmia exigua. The sequence continues at coordinate 12,431 of JADPWL010003285.1, forward strand.
AATTATTAGTTGTAAACCAATATACCACTTGTGAGAGTGCATCGTTTACGTCGTCGAATACTTGCTTAAGCCTATCAACTCTAAAAATCAGAGAAGTGTCATCGGCAAACAATACAGTCTCACATAGGTCTTTTGTAAAGTGAGGAAGGTCATTAATATAAATTAAAAAAAGTAGGGGTCCCAATATGGAGCCCTGCGGCACTCCCATGAGTAGAGGGGCGCCAGTAGAATTTATTCCATTAACACTCACTTTTTGGATTCTACAAGAAAGGTATGATTGCAGTATTGAAAGTGCATTGTCTGAGACACCATAATGCCGTAGCTTCATTATTAAAGTTTCATGGTTAACACAATCAAAGGCTTTTGATAAATCGCAGAAAACACCAACAGCATCTTGCTTATTTTCCCACGCATTGAAGACATGTTTCATTAGTGCCACTCCTGCATCAGTAGTGGATTTCCCTTTAGTGAATCCGTACTGGTTATTATGAAATAAGTTATTTATTTTGAAGTGAGCTGCTAATTGAGTGAATATTATTTTTTCAAAGATCTTACTCACTGCTGGTAATATAGATATTGGTCTAAAATTTGATGGGTCATTTTTGTCCCCTGACTTATGCAGTGGTACAATTTTACTAAATTTCATTAAATTTGGAAAGTGACCCGTATCTACACATTTGTTAAATATAATAGCTAAATGTGGGGCAATAGTAGATATAATAGATTTTAAAATTTCTGTTGAAATACCCCATAGGTCCTCAGTTTTTTTTAACTTAAGGTCCTTAAATGTTTTTATAATTATATGGTCAGTAACATGACTAAAGCAAAAAGTAGCTTGACACTTCTCCACACATTCTTTCAGCAGGGACTCAGCAAGATGTGGACAAGAATTTAATGACAGAGTAGTAGTGATGAAATAAACAAGTTTTTTTATACACACACACTGTTATTATGCTAATCGTATGTTTTAGTGATGACTTGTATGGTTTTTTCTATTAAAATTAATATTTAATTACAAAAATAAAACCGGGACAATTTCAACCAGCTGTCACTCGTGGTGTTGCCACAGCAAAAAGAAGGAAACACGGGGCACTTATCTGTATAAGGCTCCGATGTACGATGTGAAGCTTTTGCCGCGTCAATGCTCGTTCTAAGTCCAAGGGTCCTCGTACTTCTCTTCCTTCGGAATCTTCTTATTTAGGTATTCCTGCCCACCCGGGGGCGCGGCGCCAATGTTCCGTACTTTGGTGGTGCGAAATGGAATTTACAAAGTAAACTCAGGTTTTCAAAAATCTATTTAATTCGCTTCAGAGCGTTACAAAAGTGTGTTCTCTTGGAGAATATGGATGAAGAAGGGGTACATAAAAATGCCGTAGGAGGGCGCTGGTTACCGACCCCCCGAAAAGGTGCCATATCACTAAACGCCTATAGTCTGGTGAAAGCAATTGCGAGGCGACATATCCATAGCGATTCTGGCGCTAACAAATAGTATAGGTGTTTGCCGAGAGTTTGTAACCCCAAAATTATTAAAAATAGATCCGGTTTAGTAGCTAAACATTAAAATCAATTGGCGTCGCTAGTGTGCCCTACCCGTCACCTTAAACAGACCAAACACTTGTAAAAATAATATCCTCCAACATCCTCACGCTAGAAGTGGCCGCTTTTGGCGGTTATCAATTTTTCGCGTACAAAAACGGACCCGACATTTGTGCATGGTTATTTAATAAATAGTATACGTGTTTGCCTAGAGGTTGTAATCCCGAAATTGTTTAAAATAGATCCGGTTTAGTAGCTAAAAATTAAAATATCTCCTTTCCGTGATGCTAGTAATTATATCTATGTATTAAATAATGTGTAAGTATGTATATTTATAGTCTTCATATTATTATTAATAATACCTTCCATATATATATATATATATATATATATATATATATATATATATATATATATATATATATATATATATATTGACAACAAGATATTATGTTAGTGACAGTGAATGAAAACACCAATAGTTTCTCTGTAATATATATATGTATATATATATATATATATATATTGACAACAAGATATTATGTTAGTGACAGTGAATGAAAACACCAATAGTTTCTCTGTAATAAAATAAAAGAAACGACATTTAATGTTCACAATTACACTGTCGCTCTATTAAAATAACATATTAAAATAAAATCATTATTAGTTTGCTTTAGCAATTTTATCTGAACGTCTTTTTTAAACGTCAAGACGACAGCTTCGATTTGACGAAGCATAGAAAAAATAAATATATCGCAGGAGGTTGTACACCAACCAATTAAAAGAAGCAAATCTTCTTTACATATATTTATTTAGCCACTAACCACTGTGCCACCGAGGCGGCAGTCAGAGTTAGTCGAAATTGGCACCTATGCAACATGCTTACGTCTACGTCTTGTTGTGCGTGCTACAGTTTGCGCAGTTGATATGATTTTTCTCTATATCTTGTTTTGTTTCATAGACATTGCCACCTGCGAACAAATATTGACTTTGAATAGAATAAAGTCAAGCTATAAATAAGAAGTGACTTTGAACGATCTCAAACCTAATAAGAGTGTAAAACATGAGGGTCCTGGTGAGTGTCATGTCAAAAATCATGAAGTCTTATTTTGACGTGGAAACCTCGAATTCGGGTAAAACTAACCCAAACAAACCTAACCTATATCACAGAAATCGTTTTTGGGACATTCGAAAAAGTGGGGTAATTTCCCCAATTCTGGGGAAATTTCCCCAAAAATCATGAAGTCTTATTTTGACGTGGAAACTTCGAATTCGGCTAAAACTAACCCAAACAAACCTAACCTATATCACAGAAATCGTTTTTGGGACATTCGAAAAAGTGGGGTAATTTCCCCACTTCTGGGGAAATTTACCCAAAAAATCATGAAGTCTTATTTTGACGTGGAAACCTCGAATTCGGATAAAACTAACCCAAACAAACCCTAACCTATATCACAGAAATCGTTTTTGGGACATTCCGAAAAAGTGGGGTAATTTCCCACTTCTGGGGAAATTTCCCCAAAAAATCATGAAGTCTTATTTTGACGTGGAAACGTCGAATTCGGATAAAACTAACCCAAACAAACCTAACCTATATCACAGAAATCGTTTTTGGGACATTCGAAAAAGTGGGGTAATTTCCCCACTTCTGGGGAAATTTCCCCAAAAAATCATGAAGTCTTATTTTGACGTGGAAACGTCGAATTCGGCTAAAACTAACCCAAACAAACCTAACCTATATCACAGAAATCGTTTTTGGGACATTCGAAAAAGTGGGGTAATTTCCCCACTTCTGGGGAAATTTCCCCAAAAATCATGAAGTCTTATTTTGACGTGGAAACCTCGAATTCGGGTAAAACTAACCCAAACAAACCTAACCTATATCACAGAAATCGTTTTTGGGACATTCGAAAAAGTGGGGTAATTTCCCCAATTCTGGGGAAATTTCCCCAAAAATCATGAAGTCTTATTTTGACGTGGAAACGTCGAATTCGGCTAAAACTAACCCAAACAAACCTAACCTATATCACAGAAATCGTTTTTGGGACATTCGAAAAAGTGGGGTAATTTCCCCAATTCTGGGGAAATTTCCCCAAAAATCATGAAGTCTTATTTTGACGTGGAAACTTCGAATTCGGGTAAAACTAACCCAAACAAACCTAACCTATATCACAGAAATCGTTTTTGGGACATTCGAAAAAGTGGGGTAATTTCCCCACTTCTGGGGAAATTTCCCCAAAAATCATGAAGTCTTATTTTGACGTGGAAACCTCGAATTCGGATAAAACTAACCCAAACAAACCTAACCTATATCACAGAAATCGTTTTTGGGACATTCGAAAAAGTGGGGTAATTTCCCCAATTCTGGGGAAATTTCCCCAAAAATCATGAAGTCTTATTTTGACGTGGAAACGTCGAATTCGGGTAAAACTAACCCAAACAAACCTAACCTATATCACAGAAATCGTTTTTGGGACATTCGAAAAAGTGGGGTAATTTCCCCACTTCTGGGGAAATTTCCCCAAAAATCATGAAGTCTTATTTTGACGTGGAAACGTCGAATTCGGATAAAACTAACCCAAACAAACCTAACCTATATCACAGAAATCGTTTTTGGGACATTCGAAAAGTGGGGTAATTTCCCCACTTCTGGGGAAATTTCCCCAAAAATCATGAAGTCTTATTTTGACGTGGAAACGTCGAATTCGGGTATAAACTAACCCAAACAAACCTAACCTATATCACAGAAATCGTTTTTGGGACATTCGAAAAAGTGGGGTAATTTCCCCACTTCTGGGGAAATTTCCCCAAAAATCATGAAGTCTTATTTTGACGTGGAAACGTCGAATTCGGGTAAAACTAACCCAAACAAACCTAACCTATATCACAGAAATCGTTTTTGGGACATTCGAAAAAGTGGGGTAATTTCCCCACTTCTGGGAAAATTTACCCAAAAATCATGAAGTCTTATTTTGACGTGGAAACGTCGAATTCGGGTAAAACTAACCCAAACAAACCTAACCTATATCACAGAAATCGTTTTTGGGACATTCGAAAAAGTGGGGTAATTTCCCCACTTCTGGGGAAATTTCCCCAAAAATCATGAAGTCTTATTTTGAGTTGGAAACTTCGAATTCGGATAAAACTAACCTAAACAAACCTAACCTATATCACAGAAATCGTTTTTGGGACATCCGTAAAAGTGGGGTAATTTTCCCACTTCTGGGGAAATTTCCTCCTACGATTTCTATAATGTTTATAGTTAATGTTGTGCGAATTGGCCGTTGAAGGGTACACAAGGGTACAAAACGAGGTACGCCATGACACCATTGCACATATCTCGACCACTAACCACTGATCTAACATAAAAATCGTCTATTTTAGACAGACTTCTATCAATCAATGAATCAATAGAAGTCCGTATCTTCTGAGAAATATTCTTTATACTGTTTGTTTCAGTTACCCAAAAATCATGAAGTCTTATTTTGACGTGGAAACCTCGAATTCGGATAAAACTAACCCAAACAAACCTAACCTATATCACAGAAATCGTTTTTGAGACATTCGAAAAAGTGGGGTAAAAAAAAATCATGAAGTCTTATTTTGACGTGGAAACGTCGAATTCGGGTAAAACTAACCCAAACAAACCTAACCTATATCACAGAAATCGTTTTTGGGACATTCGAAAAAGTGGGGTAATTTCCCCACTTCTGGGGAAATTTCCCCAAAAATCATGAAGTCTTATTTTGACGTGGAAACCTCGAATTCGGATAAAACTAACCCAAACAAACCTAACCTATATCACAGAAATCGTTTTTGGGACATTCGAAAAAGTGGGGTAATTTCCCCACTTCTGGGGAAATTTCCCCAAAAATCATGAAGTCTTATTTTGACGTGGAAACGTCGAATTCGGGTAAAACTAACCCAAACAAACCTAACCTATATCACAGAAATCGTTTTTGGGACATTCGAAAAAGTGGGGTAATTTCCCCACTTCTGGGGAAATTTCCCCAAAAATCATGAAGTCTTATTTTGACGTGGAAACCTCGAATTCGGGTAAAACTAACCCAAACAAACCTAACCTATATCACAGAAATCGTTTTTGGGACATTCGAAAAAGTGGGGTAATTTCCCCACTTCTGGGGAAATTTCCCCAAAAATCATGAAGTCTTATTTTGACGTGGAAACGTCGAATTCGGGTAAAACTAACCCAAACAAACCTAACCTATATCACAGAAATCGTTTTTGGGACATTCGAAAAAGTGGGGTAATTTCCCCACTTCTGGGGAAATTTCCCCAAAAATCATGAAGTCTTATTTTGACGTGGAAACGTCGAATTCGGGTAAAACTAACCCAAACAAACCTAACCTATATCACAGAAATCGTTTTTGGGACATTCGAAAAAGTGGGGTAATTTCCCCACTTCTGGGGAAATTTCCCCAAAAATCATGAAGTCTTATTTTGACGTGGAAACGTCGAATTCGGGTAAAACTAACCCAAACAAACCTAACCTATATCACAGAAATCGTTTTTGGGACATTCGAAAAAGTGGGGTAATTTCCCCACTTCTGGGGAAATTTCCCCAAAAATCATGAAGTCTTATTTTGACGTGGAAACGTCGAATTCGGGTAAAACTAACCCAAACAAACCTAACCTATATCACAGAAATCGTTTTTGGGACATTCGAAAAAGTGGGGTAATTTCCCCACTTCTGGGGAAATTTCCCCAAAAATCATGAAGTCTTATTTTGACGTGGAAACGTCGAATTCGGGTAAAACTAACCCAAACAAACCTAACCTATATCACAGAAATCGTTTTTGGGACATTCGAAAAAGTGGGGTAATTTCCCCACTTCTGGGGAAATTTCCCCAAAAATCATGAAGTCTTATTTTGACGTGGAAACGTCGAATTCGGGTAAAACTAACCCAAACAAACCTAACCTATATCACAGAAATCGTTTTTGGGACATTCGAAAAAGTGGGGTAATTTCCCCACTTCTGGGGAAATTTCCCCAAAAATCATGAAGTCTTATTTTGACGTGGAAACTTCGAATTCGGATAAAACTAACCTAAACAAACCTAACCTATATCACAGAAATCGTTTTTGGGACATCCGAAAAAGTGGGGTAATTTTCCCACTTCTGGGGAAATTTCCTCCTACGATTTCTATAATGTTTATAGTTAATGTTGTGCGAATTGGCCGTTGAAGGGTACACAAGGGTACAAAACGAGGTACGCCATGACACCATTGCACATATCTCGACCACTAACCACTGATCTAACATAAAAATCGTCTATTTTAGACAGACTTCTATCAATCAATGAATCAATAGAAGTCCGTATCTTCTGAGAAATATTCTTTATACTGTTTGTTTCAGGCTCGCCTATCAATGAGTATTATTGAAATACGCTCTTCTGGAGATAGATTGATGCAGTGATGTCGTGGAGCACCTGGTTTTGTACCCTTGTGTATCTGAAGAAATCGCAGTAAGAAACCTTAAACTTGGCACGACTTTGTCTAGATTTCATTACTTTTTAGAGATAAACAATCAGCTTCATCGAGACTTGGCTAGTTTTTTACAGAATATTTTTGGAGGGATTTCGACATTGCACTTACATCGTAGTGATAATGGAAAACCTATTGGCATGACATAGCATGGGAAGGGAATCCAGTTAGTCTCTCAAGAATAAAGATGTTTGGCATTACGGAGTCTGACTCACCTATCGAATCACCTAACGAAATGGCGGATAACATTTCGTTATTTTTCCTAATCGGGCCATTAACGAAACCTTAAAAAAGTGGTCAAACAATGGGTTATAAAACGCAATTTAATTATTTAGTTTTTTATTTAAATCTTTACATAACTTAGACAACATCACATCGGTCGCAACGTGCGCCTGCGTCTTACCTTACTCTAATTTACCTCACTCAAGGGGCATTTACATTGGTTACCGATCCGCGCTAACAGCCGACATATCCACCAATGAAAATGCCCCTTCACACCTCGCCGACTCTCGGCTCGACACTAAGCGATTGGTCCGAGACGCGAAACAGTCTTTCCTTAAACTATCGCCTCCAAATACATACAACTATTGCACCGTAACTTGCTTCGGTATTTATTGTTTCACATCCAAGTAACAGATGTAATATCTTTGTAGCGTTCGGTGTATAATCTCCAGCTAAAATTGGTAATAGTAGCAAATTAATCTTGACTTAACCCTTAACTGGATTGGGGGTCCATAACGACCCGTAAAACATATTTATCTCATAATATCTCTGAATCTGAATTGAACAGTCCAAACTTACAATCGTATTTTGGAAAATTGGTCAATTTTTTTTAAGCCCGACACTAGCTAAGGGTTAATAACCAAAATCTTTATTTGGTACAATTACGTTTCCAACTGTAGGCTAATTAAAAGCGCGGTAATTAATAGTTTATCAACCGTCTTTTGAGAACCAAAAAAGTGCACCAACCAAAGTCAACTATCTGCTTCTCAAAATACAATCAGCGATAAATCGAGTTGATATTTTTCGTTCTTAAATCGTTTTAATTAGATAAATGTATTTTTGAGCTTGATGTATCGCTGATAGTACAGTCAGCGTCAGATCAAGTTACCCCCCTGCAGTGGAAAAATAGCACTTGTGCCCCAGACATAAAGACGGTCCAAAGGTCAACAAGGGTAACTCGCCGTAACGCCGTGTGTACATTCACTTAGTTCAAAATTACAATTCAGACAAAGAGTGTAAACATTTTACTAAGTTAGCGAAAACTTTCGTCAACATTTTTTACGATAAATGGTAACACTACAATATCGTTAGAAAACATATTTTTATCTTAATACAAACGATAATTCGCTAGTGGGTATATTATGCGTGTTAATCCATGTATTTAGGTGCATTCAAAATGCAAAAAGGAAGGATAAAAAAAACTCAAAATGTACAGATAAGGGGGCGGAATATAGCACTATTGTAAATAAAATAGGAAATCACATCGCGCCAGTCACAGGAACCTGTCAAAATGAATTTAAATATAAATTAAGAAACATTTGGGACCAATTTTACAAGTCCTGCCTTAGAACGAATGAATGGAACATAATAGTTTTGTGTTTCACGGGTTTTCATTAATTAACTAACTACACTACAATTGACACAAAAGAATCGCAAAAAATATATTTTTTTATGATATAGTTGGCAGACGAGCTGACAGATCACCTGATGGTAAGCGATTACCGCCGCCCATGGACACCTGCAACACCAACGCAAATATATCTGCCAAAATGTGCCATGACATGTATCTGAGAATGCCTATTGCTACCAAATGAATAGTTCCTTTGCAAAATACGATATAGATACAAACATACAGGTCAGCTCAACACGACTAGTGAACACCGTTATTTCTTTTATGAGTATATGAATCGCATAGCGTTTTTTACATTATTGCTAAGCCTTTAAATATTCATGTGATTTGTGTGGGTTTGAGCTGGTCTTTTATCTATTTGTGCTTCCTGTCGCTCACTCACTCGGTGGAGCGAGCTGCGAGGAGCATCACACAGGTAATGAGCACACATTCGACCATAGAATTATAACAAGACTAGAATGATAGTTTCCTTACTGCTGTCACCTCAAATTTGAAGCACAAATTTGGTTTTTTGTTGGTTTCCAATATACCTCTCCACGACCAACCCTTATGATTTTTATCCACTTGTCTGCAGTAACAGGATCTATAGGAAACCTTTGAACATTAACACGTAACGCTAATTATGTCAATTACCAGACTCCCCAAATCCTTAATCATGGTCTAAGCGTACCCTGGGCAATCGGAGCAAACAAATCTTACAATAAAGTTGAAATAGGGAAAATATTTTTTCTTCATTTTCGGGCAACACTGAACTTTTTAATACATAGTGTGTATTTTTAGCTTAAAAAACACATCATACTACGAAATATTGAAGGCTTACCTGCGAAAAGTGATGTTATTACACTTCTTATGCTTTTCCGAATCATTGTGACCAAATTTTACCACACAAATCGTCATAGTAAATTAATTTTCGCGAGATGCGTTCGGCAGGCATTGACATTGACGACTGTGGAGCGGTCCGGGCGTTTGGAGCTGTACGGCTCCATTTGAGTTGCTTCAAATTGTGGTCGCAGACTAGGTTTCTGTCTTGATATAATTCTATGCATTCGACTAAATAGTCTCATTAAAACTTCGGATTGGATAGAACAGTGCGATCAATTTGATTTGGCTAATAAATGTGGCCAAGAAGACATTTGTACTGCATTTTTAATAGAGAAACGGCAAAATCAAAGAAAAGAACTGATTCATATCAATGAGTCATTCCCATACATTTTCAAAATGCGAAATGTCAAAGTGTATTTGGGACTTGACATTTGCTTCTGTCAATTTACTTCGTCTAATTTATTAATCCGACTTTAGTACTGTTTTCTGCTACTAGCCACAGCAAACTTGTCACACTGTTGTAGTTTGACACCACTTCATGGCAAATATGAAGTTCATTTTTACAGCTGCCAGTGTTAAACAACGTGTTTGGTAGCGTTATAGCCAGCAGAAACGTCTGCACAATGAATTAAAATTAGATGTTTCTTCGTAATACGTTAGGCTACTTTACTGAAGCTTTTTACAATCATGTTCAAATAAATATATAAAATAAATTTATTAAAAGACAAATCAGCTGCTCCATACATGTGTATCTGTATAACTGACTGATGACTGTAAAACAGCTGTAGATATTTTTAACAGTCGTTTTACCCGCTTCATCATCAGCAACCCACACTCGTCCACATGCTGGACATAGGTCTCCCCTAATGCACGCCACCGCTCCCGATTTTCGGCCACTCTCATCCAGCCCACACCAGCCAGCCTTCGAATGTCATCATGCCATCTTGTCGCAGGGCGTCCTACACTACGCTTACCAAGTCGCTGTCTCCACTCAAGGCTCCAGCGGCTGTCAGTTCTGCGCTAATATGACCCGCCCACTGCCACTTCAGTTTGCTAATGGACAACATTTCATATTTTTAACATGTCCATATTGTTTTTTTATATGAAAATAGACATAAAATGAACGGACCCATATTTTTTCTTTTTTCAAAATTTGTCCATTTTCATGCATAAAATAATTATTAAAATTCTTTATATTCTAAATAGACGTAAGCGCCAAATGACGTCATCGGACGGCTGAATACAGCGATATTCCTTTGCTTATCATTGTTTTAATAAAAAAAAGGTTCTTCTGTCAAAGGTAAATAATACTAGTGTCAACATTGTCAACGTCATTCATACATTCAACTTTGACAAGTTGTCTTTTTTTTGACAGTTGCATGTCATGGGTTTGGCATTTCGTAAATTTAAAACTATAATGTGCTAAGCAAAGAAATATTTTACATTCTGCCGTCCGATGACGTCATCTTACGTTTTTTAGTTTTTAATTTTTTTCTCAGTAAATAAGCAATATAAAAAATTAATAAATATATATTCGCGCAGCGGAAAAGTAAATAAAGAAATGGTATTTTTTGTTTCAGAGCTTAGCAATTTTGAAATGTTGTCCATTCGGTGGGCCCGCGTGTCATTATGTGAATGCAAACGTTTCAGCTCGGTAATAACACTATCAAACTGAGTCGAAGAAAAATAATGAATAGCCACAATAATGCCATAGCTAATTTTTGTGTATAGAGACAGTTAAGTATTAAGTAAGGAACCATAGGACATACTTGTGATATAGAAGTCATATAGGGTTATTCTGAAACCTCAAGCTATATTTTGCTAGTGCGTGTTGCCGATAGCACTGATAAAAATTAAAGAATCATGGGTCTAAAATTATTTCTTATATATAAGGGCTTAGTTTGTTGAACAGTTTTGTATGATCACAATAATTTGATTGACAACTTTCTCATGTTACTAGAAATATAATGTAACATCTTAATGCTATCATATTTGAGAAATAAAATAATTTCCATTCATTCATTTCAAATATTAACTGTGGGAGAGCCACGCTACGGCATGAATGGGCCGGCTCGACCGGAGTGATACCACGGCCTCACAGAAAACCAGGCGTGAAGGCAGCATTGTGCTATGTGTCGCTGCGTGAGTGAGGGTACCGGAGACCCAATCCGAGAGTCACGGGGGTTTAAAGGTTGGCAGCGCACTTGTAACTCCACTAGTGTCTCGGGTGTCCATGGGCGGCGGCAATCGCTTACCATCAGGTAATCCGTCTGCTCGTCTGCCTACCTATCACATAAAAAATATATATATGTACTGAGAGGTTTCACAATAACTATAGAGTCCGCACCAAGAAATAAATCCCACGGCAAAACACGGAACTAAAATTTGTGATTCCTTGTGTCTATAGACATAAAGCTTAAATTTCAATGTTGATGGCGACCGAAGCGCGATTTAACGACTGCTTTGGTGGCGCGGATTTTACACAGTATGACACTTAAGTAACTGTCAAAAGGAACTTCTTAATTTGAAATGAAGTTTGGCGAGCGAGTGGCTCACAGCGCCATCTTGCGGCCCTCGATGGAGATCTCGACGGCGCGGCGCGAGCCGCTCTTCATGCGCTTCTGGTCGATGAACCGCTTCATTTGCTTCTCGTATCGGGTCATTTTCTTTTTAGTAGTCTGTGGAGGACCAGTGAACAATATTTATTTATTATGGCATACACTACAGGTTATAATCTTAACTTATATTAAATAGTAACATAAAAAAATAATTGTACTAGATATAAACCCAAAAACGAGTTGTTACTCGACCACGATGAGCTGGATATTTTTATAAATAAATATATTGCATTTAGGTACACTGTAACAAAATATTCTCCACTGAACTAACCTACCTAGGTTAGTTCAGTGGGGAATATTTTTTACAACCTAGGTAGGTTAGTTCAGTGGAGAATATTTTTTACAGTGTACCTAAATGCAATATATTTATTTATAAAAATATCCAGTTCATCGTGGTCGAGTAACAACTCGTTATAGTAACGACGCATCCTAACTATTGGATTATAGTATGACGTGTTGTTCTTAAATGTCTGCAGAGTGAAAAGTTTTTTTCGGTTTCGCATAAGAAGTTTAGTGTTGAAGTTTATTGATTTAAGTAGATTTGGGGCATCAAATTCGGAGTGGATGATTTTGTATAAGTTAAGGAGATCTATTTGCCTACGGCGCGTTTCTAGAGAAGTGACATTGAAATGACGACACCTGTCTGAGTACGAGGCGAGTTTGCGACCAACGCCCGCATGATATGCTGCAATCCTTAAACATTTCTTTTGAATGTTCTCGATCTTATCAGGGTGGACCTTACAGTTAGGACACCATACAACACATCCATACTCGAGGCGACTTCGAATAAGACTATTAAATAAGTAAATTAAGCAGTCAGGGTCTTTGAAACGCACAGTGCTTCTGGCGATAAAGCCTAAGGTTTTAAGGCATTTCATGGTGACGATCTCATAGTGCTCCTTAAATGTCAACTGCTCATCAAAAATAACCCGCAAATCTGCGATCGCTGAGGTCCGTTGCAGATTCTCATCGCTCAATGTATAGTTAAAATTAATTTTATTTTTTCTTTTTTTGGTAAAAGATATAATTTGACATAATAATGTAATACAAGGTTTTTTTTAAACTTAACAACTGTTTTGTGGCAATAGGGGTAACGCGTGCGAAAAATCCGCAAGAAGGCGTACTATAGGACTGAGATCCATCTACAAGGTGACATAAAAAAGGCACACTGCGAGGAGATCATACGGCCGATGGGGCGAAAAGGTCCTCGAGTGGAGGCCGCGTATAGGAGGTCGAAGCCGTGGCAGGCCCCCCACAAGGTGGACCGACGATCTGGTGAAGGTCGCGGGAATTTCTTAGATCGCGGGACCGCTCTATATGGCTGAAAAGATGATGGATGAGACTCAGAAGAAAAGTAATAGTTACCCGGGACATGTCAACCTCGCTGGTGGACTTGGGGCGCACGACGTAGTCCTTGTTGGACGGCAGCGGCACGCGCGCCCGCGCGATCCAGCCCGGCTCGCCAGGCCTCACCGTGCTGGGAACACATACAATATATTTTTTTTATGAAGAAAAAGATATTAACATTTTAACATTAGCATCATAGTACGTCTTTGACTGCATTATGTATGTTTATAAAATTTATGAAAACTTCCCTTAAAAAATCCGACAACCATAACCTAAATACTAGAAATAAACACAAGCTTGCTGTTCCACATCTCAGACTTCATAAGATTCATTTGTAGGAATGAATATAATAAAATATTTAATGAGTTACCACAAAAGCTTGTTGATTTACCAATGCCTAAATTTAAAACACATGTTAAAATTATTTAATGTCAAAAGCCTATTATACAGTTAATGATTACTTAAATGACAAGAATTTGTGGAAATGATAAACTGTTCGCCTACACCCATGATACTGTACTTACAAAAAGTTTGGCGATTAAAAAGAGTAACTGGCGAGTTTCTTGCCGGATCGTCAGAAAGTGTATTGACATATGTTTATATAACAATATACATAGCTATAATTTATATTTTTCATGTATGACGATTTGTAAGACCTGTATATACTTTTGAATTTTGAAATTTTGGTGTATATGGTGTACATGGTGTACAGTGTATATGACGTACGTGTTTGGTGTGTGGTGTGTGGTGTATGGCTCACCGGTCGGGGTCGGGGTCGTGGCGCGCGCGCTTGGCGGGCCCGGGCTCGTCGCGGCGGCGCGCGCCCGCCATGGTGTGTGGTGTGCGGTGTGTGGTGTGTGGTGTGCGGTGTGTGGTGTGTGGTGTGCGGTGTGTGGTGTGTGGTGTGTGGTGTATGGCTCACCGGTCGGGGTCGGGGTCGTGGCGCGCGCGCTTGGCGGGCCCGGGCTCGTCGCGCGGCGCGCGCCCGCCATGGTGTGTGGTGTGCGGTGTGTGGTGTGTGGTGTGCGGTGTGTGGTGTGTGGTGTATGGCTCACCGGTCGGGGTCGGGGTCGTGGCGCGCGCGCTTGGCGGGCCCGGGCTCGTCGCGGCGGCGCGCGCCCGCCATGGTGTGTGGTGTGCGGTGTGTGGTGTGTGGTGTGCGGTGTGTGGTGTGTGGTGTATGGCTCACCGGTCGGGGTCGGGGTCGTGGCGCGCGCGCTTGGCGGGCCCGGGCTCGTCGCGGCGGCGCGCGCCCGCCATGGTGTGTGGTGTGCGGTGTGTGGTGTGTGGTGTGCGGTGTGTGGTGTGTGGTGTATGGCTCACCGGTCGGGGTCGGGGTCGTGGCGCGCGCGCTTGGCGGGCCCGGGCTCGTCGCGGCGGCGCGCGCCCGCCATGGCCGCGTCGCGCGCCTGCCGCTCCTCGCGCGTCATCGCTGCGGGACCAATGCAACACGCCGTCAACACAACCCAACAGTTTGCCCAAACACCCATTAAGGAATTTTGGTTATTCATTTATTTCATAATAGAAAACAAACGGCATTTAAGTAACAATAATGAGGTACTTTAGAAAAAAAGATGCGTTAAACAGTTTTCACGAATAACAGTCAGAGATAAAATACTTTTACACGCATTACACATAGGGATGATCCAGCATCTTGCAATCCAGCTGGATCCAGCGATGCGGATCCGCATCGCTATTTCAATTATTTGCTTTGAATTGCCGCCATTTTCAAAACAGCGCGGAGGGCGACGCGACAGAATCAAAGAACGGCGCCCCTCCGAAGTACCAGTTACTTCGGAGAGGCGCGTTCTTTAGTGTAATTGAAAAATCTAAAAAAGTATGAAAAAGCGGTTATAAAAGACTGGCTATTATCCTGTACCAAATAAGAATGCGATGCGGCAGGAGATGAAAACTCTGCTACAACGAGTGAATAAACAATAGATTGTAGAGCCGCCGGTGCGAGAAGATATTATAGATTTTATGGAGGAGGGTCTAGATAAAGACGCAGAAGTGGCAGAACCTTCGCCAATGACTTTGGAGCAGGAGCTTGAAATGGAGCTCAAAAAATAGAAAGAAAACTTTAATCAAGCAAAACCTAGTGCACAACTCAGAAACCTTATCTTAAACAAACACAATAATATTCGTTTAGCAGTTTCATCTTAACTGGTGGTCAAATATTTGTAACAATGTTTCCACTGGATATTGTAAAGTATACCTACAATATTGATGAGACTATCGTCGGCTCATGACGATTCAAGCACTTACAAAATTCGTCGTCTTAGCAAGGGGTTCGGATAGCATAAATGGTTAGTGCAGCCACCCGGACTGTGGAAGGTTGTGGGTTCGAGTCCCACCTGAGCCCTACGGAGAATTTTTTAAGTGTATTATTTACTTATGAAACTGAATTGTTGGATTTGTCGAGCGCCGCCCGCGCCTGCCGGCGTCCCAACTAGAAATGGGGGATTGTTCCAAAATTACAATCGAATTATTCGAATGATTCAATACGTGGTACTCAAAAGATCATTCGCCATTCGAATGAAAGGTAATCATTCGAATAATAATTGCATTATCGAATTCTATTTACCGAATTATTCCATTCGAATAAAAACATAAGAATCATAGAACAGTTGAAAAGTGAAAACTCTCTAAAACTATCCAGAACTTATCAGTTGGTGGGGAAACAGGCTATGTTCAGGGTTTAACTTTAAAAATGTGGAATCAGTGCATAAAAAAATAGTGTAAATTAAATTAGTAAATAAAAAATCCTACAATTTACGGCTATGATGGAATTCGAATGATGTAATTCATACGAATGTTTTTTATTCATTCGCATAATAAGAATACCTGCAATCGAATATTTCGAATACCTGATTATTTGAATGATCATTCGAATGAATCATTCACTTTCACCCATCACTAGTGCCAACACGCCGCCTGCGCGTCGGCATCTCTTTGTATTTTTGTGGCACGTGTATAAGCAAGGGCGCTCAAGCGGGGTAACCGCTTGAGCGCCCTTGATAAAGATGTTAAATATTATTTAACATCTTTATTTTTGTAATATTAAAAGACGTAAATCATAGCTGCATAAAGATTGGAATTAACTCGTTCTTTTCATTTAAAATCTATCCATTGTCCAGTTTCTAAGTTTAATCCTAGTCTGATGATAAAAGTAGGTACTCAAAGAACATTTTGTTTATGTAGTTGTTTAAAAATGACCATCGTCCAAAAATGTTACCGAAGTATCCCCGATGATTACTAACCGGGCCACCGGGGATACTTTCGCTACCTGTGCTGCACTTGTGCCACACTCTTGACAATTATTTATTGATACTAAACTAGGGTCCGTCACATGTAGCCTCGTCCTTACAACTATGGACTTTTAAAGTAAAAATTGAGTTTCAATTTGTTTAAGGAATGAAACACTAATTTATAAAACACAGAGCTAAAAAAATAAGTAATTCTTTCATTTAATCATAAATGTTGCACCAGGTACATATCAAATAATTTTACTAAAAATTGAAAAAGTTTTCGGTCCGTAAGTTGAGGACCCCTGTTACCTACGAATACGGCTGGAGCGAAGAGAGCTCGCCCCCCGCTCCACTGCGGAGGCCAGTCACCTCACAGCTGATATCGTTCGAATGGTATTATTTTCTTGCTTTCATTTACATTGCTGAGTTAGCATTTTATGGTATTTTTTACAAAAAATATGTTTTTAAGGCACAATATAACAGGACATCGTAAATGCACTGCCGCACTCCAAGCTGATGTGGACGCAGTAGCTGACTGGAGTGTGACTAATCTTTTGCCTTTTAACGGGACAAAATGCAAGGTTATCACTTACACTCGCAGACGCAGCCCCCTGCTAGTAAATTATAAATTATTTGACGCCTGTATAGATAGAGTTTATGACATTCGTGACCTAGGTTTAATATTGGATTGTAAGTTAGATTATCATCAATATGTGACGACGATCTGCAAAAAAGCAAATCAGATATTAGGTTTTATTATGCGGACATCCTCCGAATTTAGTGACGTTTCTGTGGCAAAGGTTTTGTATAACGCCTACGTACGGAGCAAGTTAGAATATGCGGCCATTGTCTGGATCCTCACGAAGAAAAATATGCCATAA
Source organism: Marasmia exigua (assembly GCA_019059595.1). Taxonomy (NCBI): domain Eukaryota; kingdom Metazoa; phylum Arthropoda; class Insecta; order Lepidoptera; family Crambidae; genus Marasmia; species Marasmia exigua. Next base: position 30,021 of record JADPWL010003285.1, read on the forward strand.
TGATTGAACGAGTCCAACGTAAGTTTGCACGCTGGCTTTATAAACGGCAGCATGGGTATTACCCATACTTGTATCCTTCGCCTTTTGTCTCAGGTATGGTAGGATTGGAGACATTGAGGCACAGGCGTAGACTGCTTCTTCTCAGTCACTACGTTTCCGCTCTCCATCATATAACTGATACCGATGTTATGGCACATGTGGATATACTGGTCCCAACGCGTATTCCCAGGGTCGCAGGTCGCACGGTGCACGCCGGGAAGGCACCGACTGTTCGCGCACTTCGTCTGATTGGGGACATACTCACTCAGTGTAGTCACATTGACATCTTTGCTGATAGTGTCGGACACATATGCGCAGAGGCTCTGAAATACCTCGAATCTCATAATTATTAATTTGTATTTTGACAGCTTATTTCTATTTTTGACATGTATGTATTTTTGACATTTTTGTATTTTGACTTTTTTGTATTTGTGACATTTAATATTGCATTTATGCCATTTAATTTATATTTTTTCATTTAATGACCCGTTTCTCTATTGCGGACATGTTTTTCTAATTTAATTTATCTTGTATTATTATTATTAATGTGAATTATTCTGTGCTATATGTAATTATGTATGATGACTTGTTGGTGTGTTGGAATTTTCGTATTCTGTTAACTGACATGTAAATGATTAAATAAATAAATAAATCAAGTGAAAAAATGGCAGGAATTTTCGACAATTTTCCTGAAGAAAATTCCAGCTGATTTCACTTCTAAACCATGGTCTGAAGCTACTGTTTTAGTTTTTGCCAACCTGTCCCAAACACCCTGTATATTAACATATTGAGTTAGTTATTTCATTTTAAGTCGATTCTTTTGATGAAAAATGATTAAAAAAGCAAAGAAAACATTGATTATTATACGATATCACCAAATAAGTGGAAGATTTCATAGATTTATCGCGAAAAGTAAAAAATAAATAAAAAAAGGCTCAAAAATGGCGTATTTCTATTTTAGTTCCACATTTTGCTGGATCCGCAGCTGGATCCAGCTGGATTCAAGGTCAATCCAGCAAAAATCCATCTGGATTGAAAACGCCGCTGGATTGCAATCCCTAATTACACAGAAGAAATACAAATAAGGAGTATAATAAAGTTTAATACACAATTTTATATTTTCGCGTTGCATTATACAAATAAATAACCACGTTTTGTCCCTTGTCCATTAATTATAAGGATGTCAGCGATAACTGCCCTAGATCCCGACGTCTATGCCATAAAAACAAATTGACCGTACCCTCAGCCAAGCTACATTTGGTTTCAGCAGGAGTATGGCATATGTCTATAAAAATATATAATAATTTACCCCAAAATATAAAAGAGCCACTTGTTTTGTTTTTAATTAATAATCGTTTTTGCTCGTTGGAAGAATTTTTAAGTATAAGTATGGGTGCATGTGCTGTACTATAATTATATTTATTATCTCTGTAATACCACATGTAACGCAATAAACTATTTGAATTTGAATTATTTGAAGTTAAATACAAATTTTATAATACATATAAGAAGGGTACAGATACAAAATGAATTAAGCCAGATCAAAAATTCCACACCAATATCAGAATAATATGCCATCACATTACCTACTAAAAATTAATAATAACAATAATTATTCTTTTACGCTACAAGCCGCAAACGAACAAGTGGGTCACCTGATAGAAAGTAATCAACGCCGCCCATGAACATCCGCAACATCAGAGATGTATCGCGAAATTCGTTTACTTAATCAACTAGTAACTTCATAAACCCATACTATTTAGTAGACATATTCTAAGTACAATTAAAATAATTTGGTTAGTAAAAATTAAAGATTATTTAAATTATTTTTAGATTTCACGAAGTATAATTTTCCTGTTTTTATATGTCCAAAATTTTAACTATATTTATTTATTTTACAATAATACTCGTAATAATAATCGTAATAGGCAGTGTGGTCCCCGGCAGAGTAGAATAGGCCACCCTCACTCTTACCGAGGTGTCGTAAAAGGCGACTAAGGTAAAGCTGCTGGCATGATCATCAGCACCTAGAGAAGGAAAACTCTGCATTTATATCTAAACCCTCGCCAACCCGTCTGCCAAGCGTGGTGAGTATGGCAATTACCCCTCATGTGATTAAGGGAGGCCCGTGACTTAAATGGGCTGATGATGATGATGACTCGTAATAAATGCATAATTTGGTGTTATTAGAATATCGTAGTTCACACAAAAATCTCTTGATCAATTTAGGAAGGAAAGATATATTTTTTTAAAGTAGATCTAACACAAAAAGTAAAACCCACTGCTGGAATGTATAACCCTGTAATCTACAATCAAAGACACTTGTGGCATATTACCTTTGAAGTCGGTGGAGAGGTTGAAGATGGGCCGCGCCCACTCGGAGATGAGGCGGCCGGCGCGCTCGCGGTTGGACTTGGTCTCCTTCGGGTGCTTGTACAGGTACATCACCGCCTTGCCGATGCCCGACTGCTTCAGCAGCGACTTGTCGATCACCGGGAACTGCCACATGTAATTAGTAAGTCAAAACTATTAGATGTGTGTAACTCTTTACTAAAACAACTCAGCCAAATGATACCAAATGGTCGCTCCGAATGTATCAAAAGCCGAATAAGTGGAATGATCCGAATGAGCTGAATTATCCGAGTGAGCCGAATGTTACGAATGAGCGGAATGATTTGAATGATCCGAGTGAGTCGAATGATGCGAATGAGCGGAATTATCCGAATTCGGAGTGAATGAGTAAGCTGTGGGCTGTCCAGTAAATAAGTAACCGTCTTTCCATGTATTACGCGGAGAAAAGAGATAGTATATTATATGGCACAGCAAGAAGGGGTCGATTATTCATTCTTAACAAATCAATGAATCACAGATCTATCTGAAGAGAGAATTGATGTTCCAAATGATTCAAATGAAGCGTTCCACTGTTCCGCATCTTTGCACTGATCCAGATGCAAATGTTACAGTCTTTTGAAAAATACGTTATTTACAGGCCTAAAAACTCATTGTGACTCCTCTGGTGTTGCAGGTGTCCATGGGCGACGGTAATCACTTACCATCAACTCACGTTTTAACCAGCCGGCGTTCTAGGGCGAATTATTAAGTGGTTTTTCTGAGAGACCGTAGTATCAATCTGGTCGAGCCGGACCATTAATGCAAAAGCATTACTCTTCCACGAAAGCTAAAACTACTAGGTCGTCATTGCACAGGAAGCGCTTAGATACTGAATCCAATGGAAGAACAAGTCATACCTTCTTGACGGATGGCTGATTCCGCTTTCAAACGTCTCGATCGTCGTTTTTAGGGTTCCGTAGCCAAATGGCAAAAAACGGAACCCTTATAGATTCGTATTGTATGTCCGTCCGTCCGTATGTCACAGCCACTTTTCTCCGAAACTATAAGAACTATACTGTTGAAGCTTGGTATATAAATGTATTTTGTTAACCTCATTACGATTTTTACACAAAAATTGGAAAAAAAAAATGGGGGGTCTCCATTCTTGCAACTGAAACTCAAAATTGTTTTTTTTTCATCAAATCTATTCGTGTGTGGTATCTAAACACTAAACACAATACTTTGCGCAAGAGATGCTCATTATATCGTGTCTCCCCCCCCCCCCCCTCTAACTTCTATAATAAATGCATTATAAAACTAAAAAAATATATGATGTACATAATCATGAAAACTAACATCGAAAATTGGTTTGAACTAGATTATAGTGAGTAGTTTTTTTTAATAAGTTATAAATCGTAAGCCGCAATTTACCTTCCATATATCTTAGTTGCTGCTACGGAACCCTTCATTGGCGAGTCCGACTCGCACTTGGCCGGTTTTATCTCTTTATAAACAGTAGTAGTACTGTGGTGAGGTGGTGAACATTGGACTGGGCGCGGTTGGGCATGAGTGTGACGGTGCATGACTCACGTCCATCAGCAGCTTGAGCACGGACTCGCGGATGAGCAGGCAGGGCAGGGCGCGGTTGGGCATGGGCGCGAGCCAGTCGCACAGCACGTTGAGCACGTTGTGCTCGAGGAACGCCAGCTGCAGGTCCTTCTTGATTAGCTGCGACATCGCCGACTTCAGCATCGACACCTGACACAACATAATACATACAGTTACTATACATACAGATATTCCATATTTTATGAACAACTATTCCTGGGCGATGGGTCGGTCCTATTGGAAATATTGGTCATTAATTATGAATAGAAAACCAGGTTTACGTATCACAATATCTTCAGTTATTACACTTCTAGTTCTGAATGTACCGCTGTGGAATATTTACTAACAGTATTTTTTTCTTGTAGCTATTTTATTTTATGTGAAAGGTGGTCGCGGTTGTTGTGACACTAAGACAACTAGGTGGCGTTAGTTTCCATACAATAACATTTTTGTTCTAAGATGACACCCCATGACTACATCCTATGGAGAACGCGGCATACCTTCTTGACGGCGGGCTGGTTCCGCTTGTTGAGGTTCCGGTCCTCGTCGGCGGCGGCGCGCATCTACTGCAGCAGCTGCGCGATGAGGTCGTCGTTGTCGTTTGTAACTAACTTTTAAACTCCCCAGGATTAGTTCTCCAGTATCCCAACTCATTCGGCGAAACACAGCGTACTGGTTCACGCCGGTTTTCATTGTGGCCGTGGTATCACTCCGGCCCATTCACGCCAAATCGTGGCTTTCCCACGAAAGCTAAAAGTACTAGGACAACAGAAGTGTACAGGAAGCGCTTAGATACTTAATCCTATGGAGTGAACAATGCATAAAAGTACTAGGACTACAGAAGTGTACAGGAAGCGCTTAGATACTAAATCCTATGGAGAGAACAAGGGATAAAAGTACTAGGACAAGAGAAGTGTACAGGAAGCGCTTAGACAGAAAATCATATAGAGAGAGAACTTGTCATACCTTCTGGACGGCGGGTTGGTTGCGCTTGTTGAGGTCGCGGTCCTCGTCGGCGGCGCCGCCGAATATTTACTAAAAATGTTTTTTCTGGATGCTATTTCATTGTAATATGATAGGTGACAGACGAGCAGGCGGATTACCTGCTGGTAAGCGATTACCGCTGTTATGGACAACTCGCAACACCAGTGGATTCACAAGTGCGCTGCCTATTAAACTCCCCAGGATTGGTTCTCCGCCATCCCCACTCATTCGGCGAAACACAGCGTACTGCTTCACGCCGGTTTTCTGTAAGGCCGTGGTATCACTCCGATCGAGCCGGCCTATTCTTGCCATAGCGTGACTCTTCAACGAAAGCCAATAGTACTAGGACAACAGAGGTGTACAGGAAGCGCTTAGACACAAAATCCTATAGAGAGAACGCGGCATACCTTCTTGACGGCGGGCTGGTTGCGCTTGTTGAGGTCCCGGTCCTCGTCGGCGGCGGCGCGCATCTGCTGCAGCAGGTGCGCGATGAGGTCGTCGTTGTCGTTGATGATGTCGATGTCACGGCGTCGGCGGCGACCGCGCCGCTCCTCCTTCTTGCGCGCCAGCATGATGTCGAAGTCCGACATGCCGCCTTGCATCTCCGCACTGTAACAGTCAACACACACATTGGGTGGGCAGTGGACGGACACACACAGGATCAGTGGTACAACGGTGGCGTCACTCATTTACTCTGGTCACTCAATAAATGTCTCTTAAATCCCTATATTCCGCCCTATGGATCCCTTTCTTATGATGTCATTTTGAAAGGTTCTGCTGTCAATTACGTTGGACCGTGGGAGAACCACGCTTCGGAATGAATGAGCCGGCTCGAAAGTCGGAGAAAACTTTAAGGCAAGAGTGAACAGGCATCTTTTAGGCAAACGCGTATCATTCTAGACCTCATCGTCGCATTCAGGTGCGATTATGGTCAAGCGTTAGCCTATAGTCCAAAAAAATAATAATTAGATTTAATTTTTTTACACAGCATATTTTTTTTATTTGAGCCTATTGACCAAAAAAAAAGTTGAAGAAAGTATCATCAGATCCTGACATGGTAACAAGTGATCACCTCAGAGGTATGCTCTTATAAAAAACTATTGCAAATCGGTCAACAAATGGCCGAGAAATCGGTGAACATACATAAAAAAAGTATAAATATTAACAGTCAAAGTTGGACTAACAGGTATGAAGCTAAGCTATTAAGGTACCTGGTACTCCCAACCGGGCCGTCATCGTCGGAGGAGTCCGCGTCGACGGCGGGCGCGGCGGCCGGAGCCTCCGCCGCCGCCTCCGCCGCGCCCGCGGGCTCCCCCCCCTCGTCGTCCGACTCCAGCCGCACAGCGCGCCGCTTCTTGCCTTCTGACAAATAACATATCCATCAGAAGGGCTAGCAGGAACTTTACAAAAGACTCTTAACATATGCCGAATCGTAAGCAATTTGTATGAAAATTTAAGAGCTTCACCTATAGTAAGTACACATAAATAAAGTTGACAGCACAAACGTCTGACAGGATAGTATAGTAACGTGAGCGTGGTGCTAGCGCCCGTCAATGCTAACGTAACTAACGTCAACGAAGGTGCATGGTACTAAGAACTAGCGAATTGCTGTGTAATTGCGGCGTGTTGTTACGAATTCTTTGAATGTTCGTGGTAACCCTTCTGAGTCCTCAGTCTAGGCACAGCATCTCATTTATACTCATTTATACATGGCCTTGTGTCCTAGGTGAGGTGAACTACCAACAAAGCATCGCGAGGCGCCACGAAAGCATTATTGATACCGTAGAAGTATAAATTAGTATGAATGCAGTCCAGTCAGTAGGAACATTTATTGTTTCCAACTATAATTCAATGAGACTGCTGTTTAATAAATCCGCAAGATGGCGTACTGTTGAACTGAGATCAATTTCAAAAGAATTCGTTGTTTCGTTCGTCAAATTGACATTTTGTTTGACAACAAGTTCAAAAATAACCAATCACCAGGTAATGTCGGGGTCCTGTGTTCGATTCCCGGGTCGAGCGAAAAGTATGATTAAAATTTTTCGAACATATCTCGGGTTTGTGATCACCAATCCGCATTTGGCAAACGTGGTGATTAAGCCAAATCCCATCATAGTAGTGATAACTTGATTTCTATGATGGGAGGCCTTGGCCCTGCAGTGGGGCAGTTGTTAGGTTGATATTACTACTACCCTATAGAACAGATGGACCTCAGTCCATCTATCTGATTTTTCACGCGCGATAGTAACAGTATGGATGGAATGGTTGTCACACTTACCACGACGCGAGGGTGATCCAGAGCCAGAGCGCGAGCTTGAGCGGGATCTGGATCGCGACCTGGAGCCAGACTTAGCGGAGCCCGAACGCGACCTGGAGCGCGACCGTGGCTTGGATCTCGATCGAGACCTCGAGCGCGACTTCGACCTGGAGCCGGAGCGCGAGCGTGAGCCGGATTTGGACCGTGAGCGAGATCGAGATTTAGACCTAGAGCGCGAACGCGATTTCGATCTAGAGCGAGAACGCGATTTGGACTTCGAACGGGAGCGCGATTTGGACCTAGAGCGCGAGCGCGATTTTGATCTGGAACGCGAGCGCGATTTGGATCTTGACCGCGAACGAGATTTGGATCGTGAGCCTGACTTGCGTGACCCTGATCGTGATCTTGAACGCCTCTTGCCACCTTCCTCTGTAAAACAAACCAACGATCAATTTTGATCAGACCTATAAGATAACCTATAGCATTGCAGATTCATCTTCTGTGTAGACAATAGACATACCTGCTCCTGCACTTTTGGACCTAGAGCGCGATCTGGATCGCGACTTCCGTGAGCCAGAGCGAGACCGGGAACGGCTCGCACGCGAACCTGCACAAACATAAGTTAAAATTATTATGTCAATGTGTAAAATTAATTTCTCCACATAATCTCCAAAATTTATATAAGCGAAAGCTGACTGACTGATCTAACTTGAAATGTTGCATAGGGGAGAACTAAGGATTCTTGTAAATCATTCATTCTCTAAGAAGGTAAAACGCAACAATTGACAACATTTCATTTTTAATAAGGTACTAAAATTTGAAAACCGTTTAGAGATTTTGAGCAGCTTAACATAAAAAAAATGATTTCAATTTTTTTTAGTTCAGTATTTATAAAGATATTTTGAAAAATGTCCAAGTATCAGAGAGAGCGGCATTACACCTATAACTTGGTGAAAAAAAACAAGTGTCAGTTTAGTTTGACAGCCAGCACAATACATATACAACCAGTGCGGATAAAGAATGGGATCAGAAATGGCGGCGCATCTATTCACTTCTCGCTCGCACACTATTTGCGTCTATACTCGCACCCCACGAGTGCGCACAGGTTGTACTGTTTATTGCTCGTATTGTTTTCGTCTTTTCGTTGATTTCGTTCATTTATCTATTTTAAAAGCCAAGCCAAGCCTTTTTTCTGTGCCCACCCCTAAGCCGTTGGACATAATGAAGGTTTCAGAAGGTTTTTCCATGGCAGACAGCCAGCAGAAGACCGTTCCAGCCGCGAAGATTTTGAGACATAAAATAAATATTTATCTGGACATAAGAATTCACAGTTTTAACATGATGGGACAAAGCAAGAAGCCAAAGGGTCTCGTTGAACACATGGGCGATTTTTCATTATGAAATTGATACATAAAATCTCTTGCTGTAACAATCAAAACTCCGAACCAAAGAAAATAATATTTTCCTATCTGAGACCTTACTATGAGTTTAAAATACTATCCTCGCTATCCAAAACTATTGCTGTCTCTTTCACATGCACCACAATGAAAGGGACAAAGCGATAGTTTTCGACAGCGAGAACAGTTTTTAAAACTTATGGGAAAGGTACAGATGGTGATTACAGTTTAATGTCAGATAAAAAACTAAGAAACACGGGTTGCATCCGTAACCACTTGTGATTGAAATACTTATTATAGGTAGTCGTTTTAGGTTAGAGAAACTTTTCACTCGTAAGATCTATTTAAGAAAAATATATGAATCCGAGAAAAAGGATTTGCTCCGAATCCACTAGAACAATTAAGATGAAGTAAATAAACCAAACATGCATGTGTGAAATGAAATTAAAATTCATTCAAAGAATTTCTATTTTATGGGTCACTTAAGTATTTATACACATAATAAAAACAAAACAACCATTCCTATACTTTACAACTAGCTCATAGTAAAATTGTTGCTTGATAAGTAAATAATGATGACTTAGTGCAATTGTAAATCATAATATTGGTACTTTGATCATGCACATCGATGGTGCTACTAACTGGTGCCATTAATTTGTACCAAGTTAGTCCTGTAAGTCAATACAAAGTGCTGCCACCGATAGTTACTTCAAGTACCTTATTTAGATAGCTTTGTTCACAATTTCACTAACTACAATCTGTAAATAGTGCAATTGTGTACTAATAAGTAAGATAGATTGTATCAATACTCGATAGTAGTAAGAGACGTCCCCTTTGATTTTTTTGGGCTTTATAATGCAAAGATAATATTTTATAACTGCCTCTAATTTAGACTTACGCTCTTTTAGAATATACAGTTTTTAAATAATTATTATTAGAGAATGGGGAGGAAATAATCGAAAAAGAAAAAATACGTATCGCTTATTTTTCGACAAGCTATCAAAATAAAATAGAAAATAAGCACCTCAAAAAATTGAAATGTTGTCAATTAGTATGAAAAATAGTCCATATTCGGAGCTTGACGCCATAGTCCGAACTTGTTCTCTTATTAGTCTGTGCCTGAAACGAAGTGAGAGCGAGCCACTAGTTAACGATACGAGTAGAAATAGTTACCTGCTGGTGACTTGGAGCGCGATCTACTCTTGTGCCGGGAGCCGCTGCGGGAGCGCGCGGGGTCTTCCGGCTTGTCTCCATCTCCCCCCTCCGCGTCCACATCCATCTTCTCCGGCGAGCGCGATCTACTCCGGGACCTCGACTTGCGCTTCGCCGGCGACTTGCTTCCCGACTTCGACCTGCTGCGCGACCGACTCTTCGACTTAGCGGGCGACTTGCTGCCCGAACGGGACCTCGACTTGCGCGGAGAGCCACTTCTAGAGCGAGACTTGGATTTTGCCGGCGAAGCACTGCCTGATCTTGATCTTCTTGGCGATCTGCTTTTTGATCTGGACTTCTCAGGGGATCCACTGCGGGATCTAGACTTGGCTGGGGAGCCACTTCGAGACCGCGATTGGGCGCGAGACCCGCTACGCGAGCGAGACTTAACGGGGGAGCCGCTTCGAGAGCGAGCCCTCGAGCCGCTCCTCGACCGAGATCTAGATTTAGACTTAGTTGGAGATGCACTACGGGATTTGTTTCTAGATCCGCTGCGGGAACGTGAGCGCGCCGGTGAGCCACTGCGTGACCTTGAGCGGCTTTTGGAGCGACTTTTGGAGCGGCTTCTGGAGCGGCTTTTGGAGTGGCTCTTGGAACGCGAGCCTGAGCGCAACGATTTTGCTGAGCCCGAGCGCGAACGCGAGCCAGACTTGCTTCGCGATGACGATTTGGAGCGCGAACGAGAACCGCTGCGGGACCGAGACCGAGATTTCGACTTAGAAGTTTTCCGAGAATGTGTCGATCCATCATGGGACATTTTTGACTCAGATTCCACCTGTGTGAAATTATTATTAATTGCAGTGAATTCAATTTCAAATTAAAAAAAAATCATCAAAATAAAAAACGATTGATATACTTACTGATCTGCTCCGTGATCGGGATTTCCTGCCATCTATAATCATAAATGAAATGATATTACTAACTAAAATGTTTTCTTTCTTTATTGAGTGTACTAGTGTGTATACTGTATTAGAAGCTAACCATATACAAATATTAAAGAAAATTTAAAATTATCAATGAGTGCCATTTCAGCTTTCAGTGAAATAATCATCATCATCATTCTCCTAAACTGTACCCAAGGTATCTGGGATCGACGCAGTATGTTTGTTTTCTTTCTGCATACATCCCAAAAATCAAAACCTCAAGTGTTTCAGTACACTATAAAATGATGAAATAAATAAGCATATAACTAAATTAGTAATTTGAAAGAGCTTACGTTATGTTAAATAAGATATTATTCATGCTAAATGTTAACACCTAGATGGTTTTTTTTTTCAAATTTAATCTAACATACAATAATCCACCACCCCCTATTGTCACTCATGAATGCAACCAAAAATGAATAAACTCCCATGTGCCAGCCATGCCATTGCCACAAGAACTTGCTTAACACGAATATTTATAGTTAATAGGTAAATCGTGACCTAAATCGAGATATTTTGCCAGCAAAAACCGATGAAGAGAGGTTATGTGTGATAAACAACCTACCCGTATCCACGTCCATCTTTACTAACTTATCACAATACTTCCTTAAATATAAAAACTGACCAACTTATCTAAGTTTAATGAGATGAAAAATCACAACAAATTAAATTCATTACGCAATTTTTTTACTAAAACCGCAATAAAATCATTATTCGACAACCGACAACTGAAAAATTGGAAAATACAAAATGTTATGGCAGACTTTATTTTAACGATTCAAATATTGTTTGCTCGGCACGACGACACCACAGCTTGGCTTCCTCTTTTGAACGTTAAAATAACAAAATCCAGTGCTGCCAAATTAGCCCTTTCTTTCTGGGCTAGCCCTTTTTATGCTTAAAACAACGATTCCTTAAAACAACGATTTAGCTCCTAGCCCAATATTTAGCCATAAAATGATTATATAATTTGTATTGAGCAAGGCTGATCCTGATTAAATAGACAGGGCTCAGCTATGGGGCTCAGTCACCACAACCATCAACGTTGTCAGCACAAAGTGAGAGTAAACTTAAAATATAATTAGGTAATAATAGATAAAGTATAATCCTATGTGGCTTAGAATCCTCTGAGGAGGACAAGGGCTTTATTCAGAAATTTTCATGAAAAAAATTGTTAGCTAAAACGGTGTAAAGTCGGATTTTTAATTAGACAAAGTGATTTGGCAGATTTCAATGTGCTATTCCCATACCAATTACCATACATTTGCAAAATGTCAAAATGTATGGGGACTTGACATTTGGATCTTTCAAATCGTCTATATAACCTTCTTGGTCAAATCGCTTTGTCTAATTAAAAATCCGACGATTTTACGTTTGAAACAAAATATTTGCAAACATTTTTGCAAGTTGTCACGTACTTCGACGGCCCAGCCCACAGCCCAGCCACCCAGTGGCGCCTGTTCGCTTACGCGATTGTACTTGTTAGCGAAAAATCCACGATAAGGTTAAGAACTTTATTTATCTCACAAAGGATTTGACATTCACTTAGCATGGGATTAATTAATTACAAGTATTATCTACATTAATTGGGGCTACTCGGGTTGTCTTAATTATTAATTTATGACAGATTGTCATATGTATGTTTGTAACAAGAAGTCTGAAGTTATAATTGCACCCCCGACAAGGCGGCCTGAGAAAAAAGAAAAGGAATATTTTAGTCTCATCTCTACCGAGGAGCAAACGCCGGCCATATAATTGAAATTGCGTATTATTTATAAACACTGTTTAGTTAGCAAAGGCTTAACAAACATTTATGAATAAGACGCTTAGACATTACAGCTGTTTTTTTAGTGTTCTATTCTTCAATTTTCGATGTAAGAAAAAAGTTAACAAAACTTTTAGCCCTCTTTTGAAAACATTAGCAAAATGACAAGAAGTCTGGAGTTGAAAAAATCGAATGAAAGCCATGAATATATAAAATAGATTATATTGTTACACTTTGAATGAACGTTCTTCTTAGGAATAAACGTACGTACTTTGTAGGTATTCGTTTAAGTATAATAGAGTAAAAAAAAAACCAGTTGTCCCATTTATTGCTAGTAATTATTTTTTCCTACCCTAAAGCGACAGTGGATCAAAACCACCAGAATAGATTTGCATCAAAGAATTGGATGGCATCTACGGAAATATTCATGTGTTTGTTCGGATCATTTCACTCCAAACGATTTTGAGACTCACTTAGTAGGTTCTCAGTTTGTTTTTACCGAAACCAGTTGAAGATAAATCGCAAAAATGCATCAAACACATCAATTAATGATGAATGCTTTGTATGATAATACATTTAAAAAAAAAAAAAAGACCAATAGTTGGATTTTTAATTAAACAAATGATTTGACAGTTTCTAATGTCAGATTCCCATACATTTTGCATTTTGCAAATGTATGGGAATGACACATTGACATCTATCTGTTTACTTTGTCTAATTAAAAATCCGACTATAGTACGTAGTCAACGGAATTTCCATTGACCGAACTATTTTCGCCTGCTAAGCGCCATCTATTGAGCTATTATTTTATAAGTTTTTATTTTTTTTAAGAAAACGCCTCATTGCACCCCCGATAAGGCGCCCTGAGAAAGAAGAAAAGGAATATTTTAGTCTCATCTCTGCCGAGGAGCAAACGCCGGCCATATAATTAAAATTGCGAATTTTTTATAAACACTGTTTTATTATTAACTTTTTTCTTATATCGAAAATTGAAGAATAGAACATTAAAAAACAGCTGTAATGTCTCAGGGTATATTCATAAATGTTTGTTAAGGCGACGGGTAAGGTCAGCTAGCGACGCCAATCGATTTTGTAGCTACTAAACCGGATATATTTCAAACAATTTCAAGGTTATAACCTCTCGGCAAACACTTAAGCTATTTATTAGATACTTTTACTAAACTTCTGGGTCTGCTTTTGTACTCGAAATGTGAATTACCACCAAAAGCGGCCACTTTTGACATGAATTAATTTTTCGCGTACAAAAACGGACCCAACATTTGTGCCTGGTTATTTAATAAATAGTATAAGTGTTCGTCGAGAGGTTGTAACCCCGAAATTGTTTAAAATAGGTCCGGCTTAGTAGCTAAAAATTAAAATCGATTGCCGTCGCTAGTGTGCCCTACCCGTCACCTTAACAAACATTTATGAATAAGGCCCTTAGAAAATTACAGCTGTTTTTTAATAGGTGTGTTTATTCTTCAATTTTCGATGAAAGAAAAAATTTAACAAAACTTTTTAGCCCTATTTTGAAAACATTAGCAAAATCTAGCCTTTTTGAGCCCGAATACGTGCACCGATTTGGCAACACTGCTGTCGTCACGTCAGCGATTGTCAAATTTCTTTTGACATTTCTTGTGTCAAGTCTTCAATCAGTTACCAGTGTGAGTGTCAACAAAAAATATTTCAGTCAGCGACCGCGATTTATGTGAAGTTTTATTTACTTTACGTAATTCGGTTTATCAATGGTTTCAAACACGTTGTGCTATATCAAAACATGAGAAATTGAAATAGGTGCAGTGTAAATAGACGTTATTAATTTCTAACATAATATGGAAGAATCGGACAAGCTCCCACTAAAACGAGTGGAGCTCCCATTGTCTAAATTCAATGAAGTGGCTATTCCGCACCACCTAGACTTGCTGCGGCAACATAGAACAAATATTATTAAGGTCAGTATGTCGCTCACTAATAACCCTTGTTAATTCCTTTGTTCTTGACTGATGTAAGAGGCAGTGAAACTATTGCGTACGTATCTAGTATGACTAGACTAGTCTAAAAATAAAAAAGCTATTTAAAAATTGGCAGTTTCATTCATAAAGGCTGGAGGTAACATTCCGACGTTGTTACTGAAAATGAAATAATCAAGGTTATTATTTGTTATTGTTTATATAATGTTAAATGTGTGGAGCAAATGAAAGGTCAAGGGTAGCAAGTTTTCTTCTCATCTTTTAACTTTGTTTGTGCTCAATGATTCAAGTATCTATTTGCAATTTGGTAAAGTCTTGTAAACCAATACAAACACAAAATGTGCAATAAATGAATTGAATTGCATTGCAATAATGTTTTGTTTGTGTTATTGTGATTCAATCTTTTTTTTTGTGGTAGATGTCTTACTTACTTACATTTTGAACCTTTGCTTGGTTAATATATTTTATGTATCAAAATACATATATATGTATTAACATGTTTATTATACATTAGTACTTATAGTTTTAAATCAATCAAATGTAGGATGATTTATAAGTGCTGTGTACAAACCTATGCAAATAAAGAATTATTTGAATTGAATTAATTGAATATACCAAATACTAAATTATTTTCATTATAAAAGATCCTGTAGTTATGTAAGTTATTTAACTTATTATTATAACTACATTCTACTAATTTGAGTAGAATGTAGTTTTAATAATAAGTGCACTACTTTCTTGACTGATCTTTGAGATTGGCCACCTATTACTATTTGTGTTTTGTCATGGCTAGTCGCGGGTGGCCATGGGCGGCGGCAGTCGCTTACCATCAGGTGATCCGTCTGCTACTTATCACATAAAAAAAATCAATGGTACATACCCGTCTGCCGTCGGACAGGTGGGTTATGTCGGACTCCCCCCGCACGACGGCGGGGGACCGACAAAAACCCATGGTAGATATCTCGTAAGTATGCGTGTGTAACTCTTTACTGAAACGATTCAGCCAAAGGATATACTGTTCCGAATCTCTAATGTTCGCTCCGAATATATCATTTGACTCAAGTAGATCTCGAGTCCGAGTGAAACGAATGATCCGAATGAGCTGAATGATCCGATGAGCCGAATGAGCTGAATGATCCGAGTAAGCCGAATGATCCGAATGAGTGGAATGAATCACGGATCTATATGAGAGTTGATGTTCCAAATGAAGCGTTTCGCTGTTCCGCATCTCTTGACTGATCCAGATGCAAATGTTCCAATCTTTTGAAAGATACGCTTTTGCCAGGTCTACTCGTAAGTAAGTTTTGTAATTATATTTGCGTCAGTATGAGGAGGCGGGCGAGTACGGGCGCGTGCGCGCGGAGCAGACGCACGCGCAGCGCGTGGCGTCGCAGCTGCGCGCGCTGCTAGGCGAGCTGGAGGCGCTGCGGCGCCGCGTGCGGGAGCCCGACTTGCGCCGCTTCGACCAGCTCACGCAGCGCTCGCGCGACCTCACGCTGCGCGCCATCGTCGACTACCTAGGTACCTTTTTCTCTCTTTCTCTGTATCAGCCTATATACATTCTCACTGCAGGGTAAAGGCCTCCAGCATAGAAATCAAGTCATCGCTACTGTAATGGGATTAGGCGTAATCACCACGCTTGCCAAATGCAGATTGGTGATCACAAACTTACCGTCTCCGAGCCGGCCGCTCCGACATATATGTTAAGCTCTTCTTGAAGCTACTATTGGCCCTCCCACTTTATCTTGCTGCTGAGTATTCTTTATACTATGGTACTATTAACCTTTCATAACTTATATTTATTTTTTATACACATGTGTATGTTTATTTATTATTATTACATACTGATATTACATTTATACATAATTATTGTAGGGACTATTGAGAACAGTTGCAAAACGATTGTTGCTGAGAGCAGAGCAAACTTACATAGTGAGTAATAAATGTTTAGAATTAGTTACAATCATGGTTCTACAGTTTGGTGTTTATAATTATAACAACTAGCTATAAAATTGTGACTGTGTTTATGTCTAACCAACCACAAATATTAGCGGCGCATACAACTTAACACCATCTTCATTAAATTATCCTACACGTGAATGCAGAGCTAACATTCCGATATGGAGTGCCGTGTGCGACCTGAGGCCGCATGGCGGATGCTAATCTTAATACGTATACATAGATAGGCATCCATGCTGCTGGCTACAAAGTACCGAATCATCCAATCGGGAACATGACAGTTGACATCATTTGACACAACATAAAGTTTCCGTGTACTTTCTGCAAGAATTGCAAGGTAGGCAAATCATACATAGGTAGGTACTATTTTATTCTATCAATGCTATGTTATTATTTTTAATGTTGTGTTGTTTTATCAAATCATCCTTGTCTATTGTGCATTAAAATTTATCTTTTATTTATTTTCACTAATGGTTTTTTTTATGTGATATGTGAGCAGACGGATCACCTGATGGTAAGCGATTGCCGCCGCCCGAGGACACCCGCGACACCAGTGGAGTCACAAGTGCGCTGCCAATCTATAAACCTTCTTTCCCCCGGATAGGGCCTCCGGTACCCTCACTCACGCAGCGAAACACAGCACAGTGCTGCTTCACGCTAGTTTTCTGTGAGGTCGTGGTATCACTCCGGTCGAGCCGGCCCATTCATGCCGAAGCGTGACTCTTGCACGGTAAAAATGATCTAAATAAAAGAGCGTGCGAGGAGATCGAAATTTATTTCGTCCATTATCAATATGTATCTTGCGATGTTTCCAGAAACATCCCCGCTGTCGATTAACCGGCGAGCGGGCGCGGAGTCGACGGTGGCGGGCAGCGCCGTGTCCACGGACTCCGTGGGCGTGGTGGCGCACGCCACCGACCTGCAGGACCTCGAGCAACTCACTGTGCAACTGCAGGTGGAGGATCAAGTGAGTCAAAACTCTAATACACTTATTTAAAGATACCCCATATTAAAGTCGGTGCCGTTTAACCGTGCAAAAAAATTACATTATTTCGATATACTTTCCATAGAGAACTTTGATAATACCTATTAGGTACCAAAATAAATAAAAAAAAATATTTCTTCCATTTTCAAGGGACACCCTATTTTTTTAAGTACAAATCAGTTCTCACTTTTAATCAGCACCCCCTCAAGCATACCGTTTGTAATTTCGCCCCTATTTTGGGGCGGCCATCTTGGATTTAAACATAGTGTGTTTGCGTAGTGTCGACATTGGGGTCTGCGGCAATATTCGAGCGCTCAAGTTGAACAGTGTCGGTACACGAACGTTGCGTAAACTAAATAACAAAG
The DNA here is from genome assembly GCA_019059595.1 of Marasmia exigua. NCBI lineage: Eukaryota > Metazoa > Arthropoda > Insecta > Lepidoptera > Crambidae > Marasmia > Marasmia exigua. Next base: position 47,816 of record JADPWL010003285.1, read on the forward strand.
AATGTTATTTTATTCATTTATTTAGTACAGCCATATTATACAAATTAATACAATCGCAGACTACATACCTAGGTACTAATTAAAGTTACAGTAACAGTGATACTGTTACTTTAATGCCCCAAAATAACAGCGTAACTAACACTTACGATATTTTTTTTGGTCTATAGGCTAACACTTGAGCACGATCGCAGGTCTAGGACGTTACGCGTTAGCCTAAAGTTTTTCTGTTCACTCTTGCTTTAAATATGTCCAGATTATAGTGGTCAGTAAGAACATACCACGGCAGGGAGTTCCATTCCTTAGCTGTCCGCATTATAAATAGGCTACTTGACTTGTTTTGAAAAACCTTCTCATATTATTAATTGGTGTATGGGAATCCTAAAAAGAATATTTATTTTCATTTATTATGAATATTTCGTTAAAAACCATTAACCATAAAATATAAGGATTATTTAATCTGTCAAAAATGCTTCATTCAGCAATATGGCGTCGAATCATTCGAGTGACGTCAACCTTTTGTAAACAAGTAGGAAATTTTATAGCACACGATAAATTTGATAGATGATTAGCGTCCCGCATATTAGAACCCAATGGCGTCGAGTCTGTCACTTGTTTTGCTTACAAAAGGCTGACGTCACAGTAAAGAAAGCTAATCAAAGCCATTTATGGTCACATGGTTCCAGCAACAAAACATTTTTTTTTGTGAAAATATTCAATATTTTTTATGTGTTTTATTGTTAATTCCTTTTTAAAGCTATAAACTTCGCGGATGACTATAAATACATGTTTATTTTTCATACTGTCAAATAGCCTATTGTTATTAATGCCGTAAGAGCATCTAGTATGGTAGGTATGTGTTGTGTGCTACAGCAGGAGGCGCTCCGCGAGCGCGAGGCGGTGCTGCGCGGCTGGAGCGCGCTGCAGAGCGAGGTGCGCGCGCTGCACGACGCCTGGCAGACCGTGCAGGCGCACGCCGCGCACCAGCGGGAACAGGTCACTCAGCATTTTTTAGATTCACGCGTTGCATTTTAACAACGATGGTTTTCCGAACAGATACGACCTGGTGATCTTGAAGAAAATAGCTTATTCCAAAACAATAGTTTTTGTACGCGAAAAATTAATTCACATCAAAAGTGGCCGCTTTTGGCGTGAATTAATTTTTGGCGTACGCGTTGGACCCAACATTTGTGCATGGGTATTTAATAAATAGTATAAGTGTTTGCCTAGAGGTTGTAACCCCGAAATTGTTAAAAATAGATCCGGCTTAGAAGCTAAAAATTAAAATCTATTGGCGTCGTTAGTGTTCCCTACCCGTCACCTTAAGAGCCGGCAACGCATCTGTGATTCCCCGTGTGTCGGAGGTGTCCGTAGGCTGCGATAATCACTTACCATCAGGTGAGCCGTCTGCTCGTTTGTCTGCCATAATGTAAAAAAAAATATAATCAACTAGTGGTGCTAGGTGTCCATTACATCGCGCAAGCGTTTTGTGATTTCGGATTAGTATTTACCTCTTTATAATTAGTATAGATTAAGGCGACGGGTAGCCCTAACTAGCGATACCAATCGATTTAAATTGTTAGCTACTAAACCGGATTTATTTTAAACAATTTCGGAGCGGGAGTCTCTTAGCAAACATTTACTTTTATTTGATTTATTTGATAATTGTGAACTACTTTTTGATCTGTTTTTGCACTCGAAATTTGGATTAACGCCATAAGAGGCCGTTTTGGCGGTAATTCAAATTCCGAGTACAAAAGCAGACCCAAAAGTTAAGTAGGTCAATCAATCAACTATTGAACGTAGTCTTCGAAAGCGCCAACTATCCCGATCTTGCGCAGTCTGCATCCAACACATTTCGGCATGAATGGGCTGGCTCGATCGGAGTGATACCACAGCCATACAGAAAACCGGCGTTAAGCAGCATTCTGCTGTGTTTCGCTGCGTGAGTGAGGGTACCGGAGGCCCGATCCAGAGGGAAAGGGGGTTTAAAGCGCACTTGTGACTCCACTGGTGTCGCGGGTGTCCATGGGCGGTGGCCATCACTTACTATGAGGTGATGCTGCCGCCTGCTCGTCTGCCACCTATCACATAAAAAAGTCCATTGTGGCACTGAGACTCGCCGAAGCCAGCCGCGTATATTTATGTGTGACGTTTTTTGTGTGTAGGTAGCTAATAATTTTATGTAAAATAAACACCCTCGTATTTATTGATATCTGTGCTGTGTGAAATAAATATGTGTCTGTCCCTGTCTAGTGTTCAAATTATTTCTGTATATAAGTAGGTAATATTTTGGAAAATAAATTCATTATATTCGCTACCTTGTTGGGTCATTGCCACAGCCTTTTTTGCCAATGTTGGCAGGTGTCGTCGGCAGCGTCGAGCGTGGAGACAGCTGCGGAAAACGTGCAGGCCGCGCGAACGGACCTCGCTCTGTCTGAAAGGTTCGTCTGTGCTTCACTTATACATGCTTGATAATTTGTACCTTTGTTATCTTACATAGTTACGTCTGCATTTTTACTCATGAAAGATTTTTATAACCAACTTCGCTGTCCTTTTTGGGCTGAAGTGCCTGTATTTTCCAATAAGGTTCACTTTAGTGCTTATTTTTTGAATAAAATTCAAAAATAAAAGAGTGTTATAAATTAAATGATTTTTTTATACATATGTTTTGTCATGATTTCTTAAATATTGTACTGATATATTATGTTGGTCTGAAGTCCAACTTCAACAGCACTATTTGGTGTCTAAACTAACTAGGTTGCGCAGCGACCCAAAGTGAGCATTGGCCTCTCATAATAAGAGTCTCCATCTAGGTCGGTCACAGGACCGACCTAAATGGAAACCAAATGCTATTCGGTTTCGGTCGTTAAATTATTATTTTGATTTAGTCATTTTGAAGTCCGTCAAAACCGCGCTTAAGTCACCATCAACATTAGAATTTGAGCTTTATGCTTATATACATATACAAGGATCCTTTAAAATTTAAAGTTTTAGTTGCGTGATTTTTCTTGTATTCTCCGTAAAATACATACAGCTTGATTAGAATGACAGATTTCGTTTGACCTCTATTTCAATGAACATGAGGTTTAACATTTTTACCAAATTTTATTCCATAGACTTATTACTATTGAATTAAAGATCATTTTTGTGTGACACCAGTAGCTGTCATTTTAATCAAGCTATATTTTCGGGCTATAGATGGACGTCAGTCACAGTAGATAAATACGCTAAAGCAGTATCGATCATTTTCGACAGAAAGATACCTACGGTATAGGGTTGTCATTTTTATAAAATATTATTCTTACCTTTCCACATTAGCAGGAAGATAAAAAAAATCTCTCCATAACAAAATCCTCCTAAAAATCCAAAACACTTTTATTGATAACTTATTTTCTCTATCAAAATAAAGTAAACGATACTCGAGCAAAACCGATAACAGTGAATTTAGTTCCTGCCATGTATTCCGATGGGACCTTAGAATCTTTGTAAAGTATGCGCCTGTGTGCGTAGTTCATTTCGAGTGTTTCTTCGTAGTATCCATATTGCTATTTTAATGCTAGAGACGACAAACGAGCATGCGAGTCATCTGATGGAAAGTAATCAACGTCGCCCATGAACGTCCGCGAAATCAGAGAGATCGCTAAGGTGTTGCCGGCCTTTTTAAAAAAGAGTACGCTCTTCTCTTGAAGGTCCCTAAGTCGTAGCCATGGGAAAATACTCCCGCAGCCAAACCGTTTCGCGTTTTCATCATTTCAGCCAATAGATGTCCACTGCTGGACATAGGCCTCCCCCAATGTTCTCCACACAGATCCGCCCGTATCCAATGGATTCCCGCGATCTTCACCAGATCGTCGGTCCACCTTGCGAGGGGCCTGCCACGGCTGGGACTGTACAGGAATCCTCCACTCGAAGCTCCCCTTTCCGCCCCAACGGCCGTCTGTTTCCTCGCTATGTGCCCTGGCCTTTGGCGCGTCTTGGTCTAGCGTTTATATCTACCGTGCCTCAGCGGTGTAGTCAGTAGTTGTGTGCGGCAGGCTCCGCGCGGGCGCGTACGGCGTGGGCGGCGCGGCGCTGGGCGCGCTGGCGGGCGGCCCGGCGGGGCTGGTGGTGGGCGCCAAGGCCGGCGCCGCCGTCGCGCTCGCCGGCTCGATGCTCGGGTGAGTAGCGGGGACCTGCAGGGGTGGACACATCACTAAACATACCACTTATATCTATCTTTGACTTTGGTTTGAACTTTGAAGACTTCGTTCTCCGGCAGGGATTGATCGAGCTATGATCCGATGATGACTAAAAAAGCCACCACAAAAAACAATGTCGTTCAGACTTACTACTCTGTGTAAAAAGTATCGGGAATATGTCAATAAAGAGACCCCAGTAAAAGAGGTCGTTCTAATTATTTTACTGCATGTTGGTAGCACTGTACTGATTTAGCGCGCAAAGTTTGAGCGGGATCTGTCATTTAATTTGTTTTAAACTACACTTTTTGTTGGTCGTAGTTTTGAGTTCTCAAAATATTGTTGAACAAAGAGTGTGCCTTAAATTTTGTGTTTCGAATGATATTTCATGTGGTGAATCACTAAAAATGTTGCGAAATACCTACGGCGGATCGTGTATATCGAAAACAAGGGCTTATGAATGGTATAAGGCTTTTAAAGAAGGCCGAGAAGTAGTTTTAGACTTGCCTCGTTCTGGTAGACCTTCAACCGCTACGATCAAAGAAAACATCGACAGAATCAAGAAGCTAGTGCTCGGAAATCGACGTATGAGTCTGAGAGAGTTGGCTAGTGAGGTGAACATATCTTTTAAGTCCGTCCACAACATTCTCATTGACATTTTAGGCATGAGACGCGTTGCCGCTCGACTAGTTCCAAAAGAGCTTAATTTTGTTCAAAAAGCGCAGCGAAAGCATGTCGCTGAAGACATGGTTTCTCGAGCTTCTACAGATCGGACCTTTATGAAACGTATAATAACTGGTGACGAGACATGGCTTTATGAGTACGACATGCAAACAAACCAACAGGCTTCAGAATGGCGTCTCGAAAACGAGCCGAAACCCAAAAAACCGCGGCAAAGTCGCTCTAAAATCAAGGTGATGCTGACAGTTTTTTTTACTACCGTGGCGTGGTTCACTCCGAATTCCTTCCAGAGGGTGAAACAGTGAATAAAGAATATTATTTAGGCGTCATGAAGCGTTTGCGTGAGAGTATCCGCCGAAAACGTCCAGATTTGTGGCAACACAACTCTGGATGCTGCACCATGATAATGCACCATCACACACAGCCATTATAGTGAAAGAGTTTTTAGCGAAAAATTCAACAAAAGTTCTCGACCAAGCACCGTATTCACCTGATATGGCTCCGTGTGACTTTTTTTTATTTCCCAAGTTAAAATTACCACTTCGAGGAAAACGTTTTGAGTCGATAGAAGCCATGAAAGAAAATTCGCTGAATGAGCTAAAGGCCATACCGCAAATAGATGTATGGAAGACTGGGGGAAGCGTTGGAATGTTGTATTGCAAGCGATGGGGCCTACTTTGAAGGCGATAAAAGAATTTGTATTTTTTGTTTTATTGAAAAATTCCCGATATTTAGTACACAGAATGTAAGTATCTCCACGACGAACCTGTCGTGCATCCGCAGCGTGAATGCTGCGCAGCCGCAACGTGTTCGTTGAGTCGTCGGTCTGGGCGCTCGCAATCCGCTAGTGTCCGCACCTTCCTCAGCGATTACCGTCGCCCATCAACCCCGGCGCAACACAAATGCGTCTGCCGCTTCGCGCGGATTTTCAATGAGGCTGTGGTCTAAGTAAATGACAGTTGGGCCTAGAAAACGTAACTCTACCACGAATAAGGGGGCTTCCTATGATCGCTTACACTCATATACACACAGTGTTTTCCATAAGTATATATCTACAAAAGAAAAGTATTAAATTTATACACCGTGCTTTTTTAAACGCCTTACTCCCTTATCGAGAGCATTATACTGATGATAAACATTTTCCCCAAAGAGGAACATAGGGTCTAATCTCAAAAAAATTGAATAATCCTTCCCATACAATTTGCGCCAATCAGCTGTTTACTTTTGTATGAAAAGGTGTTTTTTTTTCTGAGAAAAAACCCTATATTCCTTGGGAGAAAATTTGGTTTTCATCAGTATAATGGCCTCAATAAGGGAGTAAGACGGTTAAAAAAGCACGGTGTAATATATTTTTTGTAATTCCGTTGTTGATTCTGACACCCGTAACACAGGTGCTTGAGCTACCTATTTCGGAGTCAGATCAATGTGATGTTGCGTACCTCGGCAGGTACGTGGCGGCGCGCGTGCTGGGCAGCCGCCGGCAGCGCCAGCTGGACGCCGCGCCGGCGCACGACAAGCGCGCCTAGCGCCGGCGCCCGCGGTGTGTCGTCGCCTAGCGCCGCCGCGCTCGCACCGGCCCGGACCAACCGTATCCGTGTACCAACAGTAACTAATGCTATATGTGATCGGCGGCAGACGAATCCCTGGAGCCCAATTCCCGTGCTCGTGACATTTATTATCATACGACACATCACTAAAACATAGCTTTTTTGTATGGATTTCATGCGACATCCGCCATATTTTTTCATATATCGCTGTGTTTCGCTGCGTGAGTGGGGGTACTTTAGGCCCAATCCAGGGGAAGGGGGGTTAAAGTGTTGGCAGCGCACTTGTGGCTACACTGGTGTCGCGGATGGTAATCGCTTACCATCAGGTGATCAGTCGGCTCGTCTGCCACCTATATCATAAAAAAAACATATCGACAATCCCAAAAATTAGGCTCTTTATGATAAGCGATTGCCGCATCCCATGGACATCAGTGACGTCACAAGTAGGAACGTTGCCGACCCTCATTCACTAGGCGAAACACATACTTAAAGCAAACGAAGGTCTCCATGACATTTTGATACAGGCTTCACGACATACTTTAACACGAATTCACGATAAACACTTATGTCCAAACATTTTGAACTAAAATTAATTTTTTTTTCACCCTACCCATCCTGTATATAAAGATTTAATATAATTACCTGGGTATCAGAGTTTTTAGGACCAGTTCTGAGCTCTCCCTAGGTTGATTGATAAATAAATTTTCAAAATAATCTAGAAACAATGCAGAACAGAGTTTGTTATTAAGACCAGTTCTGGGCTCACTCTAGATACATTGATAAATGAATATTGAAAATAATCGGAGAACAATGCGGAACAGTTTGTTAGAACCAGTTCTCGGCTCTCCCTAGGTCGATTGATACATAAATATCAAAGATAATCGGGCATTAATGCCGAACAGATTTTGTTAAGACCAGTTTTGGGCTCTCCCTTGAGAAATTACCGGGGAACTATTGTCTATGTAAATAAATTAATAAAATTAAGCTATGTCAAATGACTATGGGAAAACTTGAACATCATTTGAAATACTTCCTGATCCTATGTATGAGGTGGAATAAATGTACAGGGATTAGAATTATTTTACTTAGGCTATTCTTATGATGAGTATAGCGTGTAACCAATATTAGCCCGATTTGACCAATCTTTATCCATGGAGAAATCTATAGCACATAAAGTCAGGTTTTTATAGAATGACATCGCTATTATTCCATAGATTTAGTATCGGAATAAGGCCTTAGGCCCAATTCGATTAATCTTTATCTCGTTGCTAAATCTATGGCATACTTATTAACGGTCGATTTTGCCCTTAGTGTAATATATCTCCTTCTCAGTAACTAAACAATGCTGTTTATAAAACACAATAGTTTTGTACAAGAGATAGAGTGGTCACGATATGTTAGTTGTAAGTTAGTAACATGTAACTATAACATAGATATCAATTTCATAGTATAAGCCCTCTGCTTCTAGTCAACGTTTAAAAGTACATATAAAGTTGTAAAATATCATTTTGTGTATTATTATGTACTTATAAATTGTTGTAAAAATTACGATTTGAAATGTATAATGACGTCTTTAGTGTGTTTTAAACGTTATTTATTTATATTTTAAGTTTAATGTTGCTTTTTCTTCTACAAAGTTATTGTTAATATGCTTAACAACACTCAATAAGCAATGTTTATTCAATACTACTACCACTGCTTTACCCATCATACAGGGTGTTCCAAAAAAAAATTTGTCAAGTGGAAGACTTAGGATGGATATATACTTATGGGGTAGCTTCAGGTACGGTCAGCATCAAAAGTAGCTTAACACTTTAGTACCATGTCAAAGTAACTGTTCTGCCTATTATAGTCAGTTTCTAAGGGGTACGAAAAAAATGTTACTTCGACATGGTACTAAAGTGTTAGCTACTTTTGTACAAAAGTACTACCATACCAAAGAAATTACACTGGGGTGTTTCAACACCCCAGTGTTATTTCTATGGTATGGTAGTAGCGAGTTGTGAACTTTTTTCTTTGAATTTTAGGGAATTCTCTGCCTTGATAGCTTCGAAACTTTCTGGAAAAAGAAAAAAATACTTAATTAATCTTCATGGGCCCCAAAAGGTGCTCTATCCAGTCTTTCTGGGACATCATACCTATAGTCGGATTTTTAATTAGACCAAGTGTTTGACAAATCTAAATGTCATTTAGCATTTTGCAAATGTATGGGAATGACACACTGAGTGACAAATCACTTAGTCTAATTAAAAATCCGACGTAAGTTATTTTTGTGTAACAACAGGAATATGTGTACTACCTACCTATAATGATTATTTGCAATGCACAACGCTGTGATACATGTAGCCTTTGTAATCTAATCATTGATTTTAGGAATAAACCGAAATATTTAAAAACGCCGCCATTGTTTTTATTTGAAATGTTATTTTCATGATCAATCCCACCCCAAAATTCCCGATTTGTATTGCGACTGAAATAATCTTGATTGTTTGGTCATTTAAGAGATTGAGGTTTATTAAATTAAGTATTGATAATGTCCAAAGTTTAATTATTGATTACAATATAAAGCGTTATCAAAGTATCAAGATTATTTATCCAATCTAATAAAATTGAGGTTACCAAGTTATCGCCTTATAGCCACAGAATTATTCTGTTTCAGCTGAATTTAAGTTTGTGAACCTAAATAAATAAACTTATAAATGACGCATAAGGCTGACAATCTCTAGGTTAGCGTTCAGTCTCTATACGTTAAGCTATAGAGGGAATACATATTTCACTAGTTATAATACATTTCTCATTAGGTTTTGGGCCTCTCGGGACCCCAGGCCACCAAAGAGAATGTAATCACTACGTTTTACAGGCCACTGCCTCTCCTAATAGTCCTTCAGTAGCCAGCCACTATAACCGGATGGCAAAACCGGTACGATAGCCACGCGAGCCACGTTGGCCACTCGCAACACCAGTGGAGTCACAAGGTTGGCAGCGTAACCTCTAAACCCCCTTTCCTCCGAATCGGGCTTAGTATCCTCACTCACGTAGCGAAACGAAACACAGTCGCTGCTTCACGCGCCGGTTTTCTATGAGGCCATGGTATCATTCCGGTCAAGCCGGCCCATTTAAACCGAAGCGTGGCTCTCCTATAGTTTTATTATACATGAGGCGGCTGAGATTAATTTTCAGAATTTTAATATTTTTGTCGGCTGTAGTTTATTTTTAGTCTGTGGTCTGTATAAAACAATGATCTTTGTAGGTCAAAATAGCAGTCTTCGTAAACGAAAATTATTTTAAAAAAATATCTTGAAAACAATATGGCCGTCAGTGTTGAAAAAAAATGATGGGACGTGTATTCTTACGAAATAATTGTTATTCGGTACAATTTAACTAATTTAGTGTTTATTGTAGTGATTATATTAATTAGTGAAAGAAACCGTGTTTAGATTTAGTTATTCGACTGCAAAAATTGTAATTATTGCTTATTGTTGGTGGTGGATTGGTGTCCAAGTGTCTGCAGTGGATGAGTGCGTGAGGTTTGGACTTGTTGACGTTGCTGTGGTCTAGCGGGAGGATGTCGTTCCCGCCGCGGCCGCCACTGGTGCCGTACGGCCTCGCGCCGGGCGTCGTCACCATGCCGATGGCGACACACGTAAGTCTCACTCGGTTTACCTATCAACCTAACCTCTTCGTGTTTACTGTCATTTACATAAAATTATCGATTTCTATTGCAAAATCATTCTTCTAGTTGTATCTTTTGTTCTAAATACTGCAAATATTTATCATATAAAAAGTTGGTGAAGGTCTAAGCCATTTCCAGACTCCAATTTAGAGGCTCTAAAAATATCGTTTATCAACACTTAGTTATTTCCCATGCTGGCAGTGGCTTATCAGTCTAGCATTAAATTAAGATTTGGAGAATACCCTTAAACCAAGCTTATATTATGTTATTAACATAGGTACATTGTTGTGTCATGGTAACAAAAACTATTTGGTCCCCGTGGTTTCATTGATGGCACTAAATGTTACTAGAAGGACCACAGCTTGGGTCACTAAAATACCTTTTTACTCTACCAGAATTTGAGAGATTGAGAGAATTTTCAATGTCAGATAGGTAATGTAGTAGGCCTTGAGTATTTTTGTAATATTTTGCTAGCTTAGTTCTGACCAATCTCAACATTGGTACTTACATACAGCAATGCACAAACTACTCTTCTCTGAACCGCTTGTGCACATGATTTTCTGTGCATTTCTTATGATCTATAATATAAGTAAATAAGTGTTTGGTAAATAGTTTGTAAGAAGTATATTAAATTTTGTTTTACAGTACAAACAAGATCAGAAAGCATTTCAATGAATTGATACGGAGGCATTATTTCTATGGGAAAATGTTAAAACTCTGTTGTCTATGATATTTTGTGAAGGAAATAGCAATCATTCCAATTTTCACCCCTGCCAAATAACTGCAGGGCGACTAAAGCTACAAAAAAGGTTGTCAAAACTATTGGCAGTCGCTATTGTTGACTGATCAACTAAATTCTGAAGATTACATATTAGTTTACTAAGGGCTGATTTGACCAATCTTATTCAGATAGTAAATCTAGGTATGTAATAGCGCTGTCATTCAATACAAATCTTATGTTGTATTATATTTATCCACAGATAACTATCATTGGAGGGATCTGGAGGAGACCTATACCTCTTAGAGGGTTTTAAAGATACATGTTTTTTATAACTGTAACTAGTGTTACTTAAATTTAGAAATAAAGGCTTTTTATTTTATTTATTTATATAAAGATTGTTTGAATCGGGCCTTAATGTAAACCATTGACTACACAAGTTGATCTGAAGGGGAGGACATAATGTCATGAGGCTGGCCTCATGTGTAATGCAAAGTCAGCTAACATCTATGTAATTCTGCTAGATGGCGTATGGGTCTGTAGGAATGATGTCGAACTTCAATGGCATTAATTGTTTAGTTCATGTTCTCATCATCTTCATCTTTTTATTAGGGAACATCAAAATATAACCTCATGTTTACAGTACACTATCTAGGAAGGAGTTTGATTGATGTGGAATTGTCCGTAGGCAGGATTAGTGCACTATCTAGCAGATAATTCATTTATAGTTTGCTATTACAGGTGATTTTCCTGACAACAACAAACTAGTATATATGGACATTTAAGCGAAAGAGAGGTTAACCACAAACCAGATGGGAGGATAACATTGTAAAAATTTCTGGGAAATTATGGGTCTGAGCAGCAAAAGATAGACAAAATGGAAGGAATTGAATTCTTGAAATGATGAAATTCTTTTTGGAATGTCACTTTTACTGTCAAAAATAAGGAAATAAAAAGCTTTTATTATTATTATCTTACAGGTGATGGTGGGCACGTACGGCGCGGGCGCGCTGAGCGGAGCCCTGGGGGGCGCAGGCGTGGGCGTGGGCGTCGGGGTCGGCGGGCGTGGAGCGCTGTTGCCGGCACCGCAGGGCAAGGCGGTTATTTCCAGGCCGCCCACCAGAAATAACGGTGCGAAGGACACAGAGGGACCTCCAGTCACTGTTTTCCTTGGTATGTGACACATTTATGACCATTCATTCTTTTACCATCAAATTTTGTTAATAACCCTTTAAACACCACTAATGTGCCCTGTCAGCTTAAAATACAGATAACCAACTCTCAACTTTTAGCATTTTTTTACATACATGCATACCTAGTGGGTCACAAAGTACAATCAGCTTATTTTTATCTATTGCATGCTTGATATTTGCAAGCCAACATTGTAAGTAT
>JADPWL010003284.1:0-40001 GCA_019059595.1 Marasmia exigua
TGTGACTCCACTGGTGTCGCGAGTGTCCATGGGCGGCAGCAGTCGCTTACCATCAGGTGATCTGTCTACTCGTATGCCACCTATCACATAAAATAGGTATAGTTTATGGCACATAATACGCAATTTAAGTACCTACTATAGAATTTTTGTGTACAATTTCAGCGGTAATATCTATGAAAGCAATTTCTGCCAGACATCCTTCGGGTAAAGGACATTTAATAGTAGAGGAGGGGTAGGTGGTACAATATTGAATAAGGGAAAAAATAAAAAGAAATAAATTGTAAATATGTTAAAATGTATAACACTAGTACATAAATAAAACACAAATTATAAACCAATAAATAAGTTTTTCTTAAATAAAATTAAATAATGGACTACAGATGAAGTACATAATAATTTATGCGATTGATATTAAGAAAAGAAAAAAAAATAGTAATGTGATAATGAAGTGGATTTAAAATGGACCATCGACTACTACCGATTACAGGACGTATCTATAGAAAAGTTAATGGGACGAGGAAGAGTGAAGATGGTGTTTATGTTGAAAAAAGTGAGTTTTGACTCGGGTTTTAAAAATGGGCAATTATAGTGTCTTATTGATAGGGGTAAGGCGTTCGTAATTAACTGTGCTGTTGTAATGGACAATGTTTAGGAGCGTGTAGTATAGTTTTTTAGAAAAACATTTTGTTTATTAAAAACTTATTATTGAATAAAACGTGAATTCTGTCATGTAAAAAGACCGGCCAAGTGCGAGTCGGACTCGCCCATGAAGGGTTCCGTAGCAGCAAGTAAGATATATGGAAGGTAAATTGCGGTTTACGATTAAAAAATACTACACTAAATCTAGTCCAAACCAATTTTTGTTGTTAGTTTTTATGGTAATTTATATCATATAAAAAAAAATGGAGTTTCAGTTTCAAGTATGGAGACCCCCCCCCCCACCATTTTTTTTATTTTTTCTAATTTTTGTGTAAAAATCGTAATGCGGTTAACAAAATACATCTATTCACCAAGTTTTAATAGTATAGTTCTTATAGTTTCGGAGGAAAGTGGCTGTGACATACGGACGGACGGACAGACGGACAGACATGACGAATCTATAAGGGTTCCGTTTTTTGCCATTTGGCTACGGAACCCTAAAAAGGGTAATTTTCAAGATTTTATTTTTGCGTTAAAAACAAACAAAACTTTATAACCTTAATTGTATCTCAAGTTAAAATGCTGCCTGATATTCATAATTCATAATTTCTTTATTCTGGATACAGGTGTAAGTTGACGTTACAAACTTTATCATGGTACTTGACTGAGACCTTTCAAGGCATACAATGGTCAATTTAAAAATAATAATTCATTACATTTAATAAAAAGAATAAAAAATAGATAATAATAATAAAAAATATATAAATTCTCAGTTAAAATTTTTGTCCAATAAAATTATTCAAATACAGCATAATAACATTTGTCAATTAAAAAATCTGCTAATTTTCTTTTGAACATTTGTAGGTCATCTAGATCAGGAATGGCTTCTGGAATTTTATTATATATTCCAGGAGCATTGCAGAATATAGACTTATTAAATAGAGTAGTCTTTCTAGGAACCATGCATAGTTTACCCCTTTGGCGTTCCCGTGTTTTTGATTTAAATTTGTGAATGTTTTACAAATATCTCACTTTCCGTGTGGTCCCCGGCAGAGTAGAATAGGCCACCCTCACTCTTACCGAGGTGTCGTAAAAGGCGACTAAGGTAAAGCTGCTGGTATGATCATCAGCACCCAGAGAAGTAAAACTCTGCATTTATATCAAAACCCTCGCCAACCCGTCTGCCAAGCGTGGTGAGTATGGCAACTACCCCTCATGTGATTGAGGGAGGCCCATGCTCCCGCAGTGGGGACTTAAATGCGCTGATGATGATGATCTCACTTTCTAGAATGTACTACATACTTTATTTTATTTATTAGGACTAACAACAAGGCATACTAATATACTTCTAAAGTATATGAACTAAATTCTGTTGGAATATGATAATGGACACTTTGTTACCACTTCAAATGATAAATATTGATCATTATCATCGATCTACTTAATAACTACTTATACGTTTTGATGATTTGTAAAACATAAAAGTTTAACGAATATAAAAAATGCGCTTAGTTGATATTTTTTATAGCAATCTTGATTTGACATTACTATTATATTATTTAACTTCAAATGTAATTAATGTGTAATAATTAATATAAAGTGTGATATGTATTTGAGCCAATTAATGTCTTTGCGTGTCTGCGAGCAGGCTATGTACCCAAGATAATTTGTAAAGAACTGTATGTCCCTTTGTCTCAAATTTGTTCTCCTTTCTCAACTAATGTACTTATAATTATGTTTTTAAGAGACAATAAACGATTTTTATTTTTTTTTATTTTAACTGTGTTTCTAGCAAATAAAAAGTTTCAGGTATTTTATTTATTTATTTATAATCTTTTGCAATTTATTCCTAAGTAAGTAACACACCTAAAAATTCCATCTCCTGTTTAGGCGGGATTGTAGAAGGTGTGGGTTCGTTTCCCGCCTGAACACGAGATGAAATTTTTAGGTGTATTATTTACTTAATGCGTTTAGATTTTTATATCATAAAATAATCTAGCGATTATTAAACACTACCATTTTAAATACGTAGGCAGGTACATAATTTGTGTAAAAAAAAATTACTCAGGTAAAAAGTGATGCTTACACTAAAAATAAAAATAAGCTGACCTACCTCAGAAAATCCAATATTAATTGAATGAAAATCTCAGCCAGAACTTTAACTTCACATAGTTTTCAACACTGCATTTACTAAAACTAAATAATAAAAAAATTAAACACCATTCACTTTGAAAACTAACAAAATAAATTCTAAAACGAAAAAATCCGATAAAACGCACCTTATTTAAAAATAGAAAAGTTTTCAAAAAACAACAAGAACCAATCGACTGTCAAACTTTTTGGCGCGAAGCTTTATTCTTTATTTAAAAAGGTTGAATTAAAAAGTTTGATGGCAAAAGAGATTTATTTGATGTTTTTTTAATTAAAAATAAACGAGTAAGGAGGCTGACTACCGCAGAGGAAATGGCTGCACTCCATTCACGTACAGTTATTTATTACTAAAGATCTTTTCATAGAAAGCTAGCTCACTATTATAAGTTTTGAAACCCTGTCGCACTGCCATTCGACGGAGTTCCCACCGTGTCGTTAGACAGTCACGACTTGTGTTAGTTTGACACAGTGCTAACTGTTGTTTCTCTATTGTAAGAAGAATATTTCGTGTTTTATGAGTTGTGTTATTTAATTTGTGCCATTTAGACGTTACATAATTGAGTAATGCTCATCATAAATATTTAAGTGCGTTTTTGTTTCGACAGCAGATCGGAATAAAAAAATACAAGAGATGTCTTCCTTAAAAGATAGGCGATAAAATTACTATTTATGTTATATAATATTATAAATAACATAGGTATATGTGTATATTACTGCATTTTTCAATTTAAGGTGACGGGTAGGGCACACTAGCGACGCCAGACGATTTTAATTTTTAGCCACTAAACCGGATCTATTTTAAACTATTTCGGGATTACAACCTCTTGGCAAACACTTATACTATTTATTAAATAACCATGCACAAATATTGGGTCCGTGCACAAACGCGAAAAATAGATTCACGCTAAAAGTGGCCGCTTTTGGCGTGAATCAATTTTTCACGTACAAAAACAGACTCAATTGTTTAAAATAGATTCGGTTTAGTAGCTAAACATTTAAATCGATTGGCGTCGCTAGTGTGCCCTACCCGTCACCTTAATCTGTTTTGCACTGTCTGCCCTTATTAGGAATACGTTATGTCTTTCCTCTACCCAAAGGTCGTCTGGAAGAAATCGCTACAAGCGATAAGACCTTATTGTACTGTCTGTTGTTGTTGTATCATACTTGTATTTTGTTTTTGTGCAATAAAGAATATCTATCTATCTATTATAACCACTATTAATTGTAAAGTCTAAAATTTTAAAAATACGGACAACTGAATATCGTACGTACATTTTTAATTATTATTACCTTTCTTTAAAAATGAGAGCAGAGCTGACAAACATTTTTGGCTTATTCAGAATAATATTTCATCTAAAAAGTAAAGAAAAGTATCAGCCTATATGTATACTGTCCCACTGCAGGGCAAAGGCCTCCATCATAGAAATCAAGTCGTCGCTACTATGATGGGATTAGGCTTAATCACCACTCTTGCCTTATGCGGATTGGTGATCACAAACCAGAGCTATGTTGGAAGAATTTGAAACATACTTTTTGCTCCAACCGGGAATCGAACCCAGGATCCCGTGATCACAGCCCGGTACTTAAACCACTAGACCAATAGGGCGTCATTTTTAGGGTTCCGTAGCCAAAATGGCAAAAACGGAACCCTTATAGTTTCGTCATGTCCGTCTGTCCGTCTGTCCGTCTGTCCGTCTGTCACAGCCGATTTACTCGGAAACTATAAGTACTACAGTGATGAAATTTGATGGGAATATGTGTTGTATGAACCGCTACAAAAATATGACACTAAATAGTAAAAAAAAGAATTGGGGGTGGGGCCCCCCATACATGTAACTGAGGGATGAAATTTTTTTTTTCGATGTACATACCCGTGTGGGGTATCAATGGAAAGGTCTTTTAAAATGATATAAAGTTTTCTAAAAAACATTTTTCTTAAAGTGAACGGTTTTTGAGATATCAGCTCTCAAAGTCGTAAAAAGTATGTCCCCCCCCTCTATTTTTATAACTACGGGGTATAAAATTCTAAAAAAAATAGAGGTGATGCATGCTAATTAACTCTTTCAACGATTTTTAGTTTGATCAAAGTATCTCTTATAGTTTTTGAGATAGGTTGATTTAACTGTAATTTTGGACTTTGCTGCTACGGAACCCTTTGTGCGCGAGCCCGACTCGCACTTGGCCGGTTTTTCTTTTTCATCTACCAAAACAAAATTATTACGAACTGCGAATACATTTTTCCTCATGGAAAATACGTTTTTCCAAAGGCCCTTGTTCTTTAAGGTGAAGGGTAGGGCACATTAGCTACGCCAATTGATTTAAATTGTTAGCAAATAAAACCAGATAACTTTTTAACGATTTCATAGCTGCAGCTTCTCGGAAAACAATTATACTATTTATTTAATACTAGCTTTTGCCCGCGACTTCGTCTGCGTTCACACAATATCTTTATAAATTATAGCCTATGTGTTATTCTGATCTATAAGCTACATTACTGTAAAGTTTCATTAAAATCCGTTTAGTAGTTTTTGCGTGAAAGAGGAACAAACATCCATCCATACATCCATCCAAACAAACTTTCGCCTTTATAATATTAGTAAGGACTTATACTTAACTTTTGGATCTGCTTTTGTACTCGAAATTTGAATTCCCGGTCCTCAGACTTCATTAAATCTTTTGTTGGCTTAAGTATTAAGATATTTAATATGCTACCAAAAATGTCATTAACCTATCATTGGATAAGTTTAAGTCTCATATTAAAACCTGCCTAATGAAGAAAGGTTACTATAGTGTACAAGACTATTTAAATGATAAGGATTCTTGGTCATGTTAATTGATTAATCTTTTGAGTTGTTATTCATAGTAGTCTATTAACTTTCATAATTGTATTTTTTCCCTTCTCAATTGAAACTCTGTAACATCATCAATATTTGAAAAGAGTAACTACTGAGTTTCTTGCTGGTGTCTTGTCAGTAGAAATCGACATTTCGAACCAGCGGTAGATATTATGTACCTATTTTGACATTCATAAGTGTTCTGTGTGGACCTAAATTGAATAAAGGATTTTTTATCTTTTATCTTTAAAATTACCGCCACAAACGGCCGTTTGTGGCCACTTGTGGCGTTAATCCAAATTTACCAAGTGCAAAAACAGATGCACAATTATTAAATAAACAGTATAAATGTTTGCTCAGAGACTCACGCTCCGAAATTGTTTAAAATAAATCCGGTTTAGTAGCTAAAAATTTAAATCGATTGGTGTCGCTAGTTAGGGCTATCCGTCGCCTTAAGAAAAAATGTTACCTCAAGCAACTGAGTGTGATGTGTTATCTATCGATACAATTAAGGAATTCCCGATTCCATCCGAGGCTGTCGCTTTACTATGCCCATATTCGGGATTTGTTTTATTGTGATAGGTGGCAGACGAGCAGACGGATCACCTGATGGTAAGCGATTGCCGCCGCTCATGTATACCCTCGACACCAGTGCGCTGCCAACCTTTAAACCCCCCTTTCCCCCGATTAAGAATCCGATAACCTCACTCATGCAGCGAAACAGAGTACAGTGCTGCTTTACGCCGGTTTTCTGGGAGGCTGTGATAACACTACGGTGGAGCCGGCCCATTCATGTCGAAGCGTGGCTCTCCCATGGTGATTACAATGAAGCGATTGCCGCTTGACCTTCGCAACTTATCAGACCAACTTGCTCGTTCAGAATCAGTATAGATAGTTTTGAGAATTCCGAAAAGTGCCGGTTTCCTTGTGCTATTTTCCCTCACCGCTGAGCTTATGGTAGAAATGTGCACATTGATGTAAAAAATCCAGAGGCGCATGCATACAACCTCCCTTTCAGAAGGTGCACATTCTTGTCCTCTGAGTGACCATCACTCCACATCCAGCAGAAGTTTTTTTTATGCTAGGGGCGGACAAACGAGTAAGAGAGTCACCTGATGGAAAGTAATCAACGCCGCCCAAGAACATCGGCGAAATCAGAGAGATCGCTAATATGTTGCCGGCCTTTTTAAGAATTAGTACGCTCTTCTCTTGAAGCTCCCTAAGTCGTAGCCGTCGGGAAATATTCCTGCTGCCAAACCGTTCCACAGGACTGAGGTACGAGGTAGAAAGCTCTGCGAGAAACGCACAGTATTAGACCGCCATCCATCGAGATGATGCGGATGGAATCGGTTGCGAGTGGTTCGATGTAATAATTCAGCTGCAGGGAGTAGATCAAACAGTTGCTCAGAGCACTCCCCATGATAGATACGGTATAGAATGCTGAGGGAAGCTATATCCCGCCGCAGTGCTAGGAAAAAGTGCTAGTAAAGTTGAAGTATAGTATCAGGCTATACTGTCCCACTGCAGGGCAAAGGGTGCATTCAGGGTGCTCCCGCGGGACTGTAGTGCATCTACGATGTTTGCACACGCTCACACTGACGGCTTCGACCTTGGTGCGGCGCCGCATTGCCTCAATGAGAGCCAATGCCACATGATACAGTACGTCGGCGGTGCGGTGCCTGACTGATGCTGCTCCGGTTTCCTGCATATAAAACGTGTGGTATGGCACACAGCGCCGTACGATCGCCGGATTATAGAAGCGATGGAGAGGGAAAGAAAGAAAGAAAGAAAAAATATTTATTTAGGGACACAAATAAAATTACAAAACATTCATCATCATCATCATCATCAGCCTATTTAAGTCCCCACTGCTGGGGCACGGGCTTCCCTCAATCACATGAGGGATAGCTGCCATACTCACTACGCTTGGCAGACGGGTTGGCGAGGATTTTGATATAAATGCAGAGTTTTCCTTCTCTGGGTGCTGATGATCATGCCAGCAGCTTTACCTTAGTCGCCTTTTACGACACCTCGGTAAGAGTGAGGGTGGCCTATTCTACTCTGCCGGGGACCACACGGCTACAAAACATTATTACATCTATAAAAATAAAATACAAAAAAAAAATAGTTTCGTGAGTGAGTGTACGGAGGCCCAATCCAAGGACAGGGGGGTTTAAAGGTTGACAGCGCACGTGTGATTCCACTGGTGTCATGGGTGTCTATGGGTTCAATCGCTTACCATCAGGCGATCCGTCTGCTGGTCTCCCACCTATCATATAATAAAATCACGGCTGGGTACTTAAACCACGAGACCAAGAGCGTCACCAGTCACCACTAACACCAACAGAGGCACTCTGACACAATTTCCGGTATCATAACACCAGTGACAAGACAATTCGTGCACTGATAGATTTCAGAGGCAGATGCAACAGCTAATGGGGACAGAAGCATCACGAAGCGTCGGTCACGATGTTATTGTGTCGGATTAAAAAGATAGGATTAATCAATTTGGGATTGGAGATCCGTGGGTTGATGTACTTTTGATAATAATAATATCCTCCACCGATTACGGCTACGGCGGCCAATCTCAACGATGAGCCACGTACGCAGGATATATTATTGTGCTCAAGTGTGTGCGCAAGCACAAGTGCACTCTCTATTCCCTTACTCGCATATTCCGATGGGATACCAACGTGACACGACTGGAGAGGGATTGGGCGTAGGACCAACGGCTTGACGTGCTTTCCGAGGCACGGGGGTACAAGACCGCCAACTTCCAGACTCCGGGCTGCCACTAAGAATTACTGACCGAAAACTTAGGTACACAGTTTTCATTTGGAAACTCTTGCGCAGCCGTCGCTTTAAAGTGCGACCCACTAACCACTTCGCCACCGAGTCTACTTTTGATTATAAACATACAGGAGAGCCACACTATGGAATGAATGGGACGACACGACCGGAGAAAACCCGCGTGAAGCAGCGCGTGTGTTGTGTTTCGCTGCGTGAGTGTGGGTGCCGGAGAACCAATCTGGAGAAGAGGGTTTTTAAGGTTGGCAACGCTTCTACTGGGTGTCCATGGGTGATGGCAATCGCTTACCATCCCAGGTGATCCGCCTGCTCGTCTTCCACCGATAACATACAATCTGTAAAACTTCAATCAATTTCTCAAAAATCCGCTTCGTGCTAATAATAAATACCAAAGATATATCAAAAATGATGAAAAATACTTTATAAATGATCTCAAACAAATACTATCTGAAAAATGCTATTATACCATTAAAGAATATCTGGAAAATAAACTTTAATTAAATATAAATAAAAAATATTTGAAACATGTTATAAATAACTACATATTATTTATCACAAGGCATTATATTACATTAACATTTAAACATTCTGTTCATGTCTGTTTGTATTGGTCCGGGTGTTTGTATGTATTATAAGTATGTATTTACAAAAGAAAAGTAATTATATGTATATATTTGTAATTCCGCTGTTGATTCTGATATCCGTAACACAGGTGCTTGAGCTACCTATCTCGGAGTCAGATCAATGTACCTATGTGATGTTGTAAAATATTTATTTATTTATTTACATTAAAATAAAGATGATATTTAACAATAATGTATTAAATTAAATTAATGTTTTTGCTCCTCTCCATTATTGTTGTTCCCTATAGGGCCCATGGTGATCATAATTTTTTGTAACACCTTTTATACACTGTGGAATGCAATAAATAATTGAGTATTAATCGAGGGTCAGATTGTGGTTACCAGAAGCCCAATTCTCGTGCTCGTGATATTTATTTTCGTACGACATGTATCACTAAAACATAGTTTTTTTGTACGGATTTCAGGTGATATCCGCCATGTTTTCAAAATACCACGAGCACGAGAATTGGGCTCCTGATGTGTGACTGTCCGTACATCAAACATTTACACCTCTAGCTGATTAGAGACCTGGGCTGTGGATTATATTTAAACAAACTGACAAGTTGACATAATATCAAAAACAATACACAATATTCATGCAAAGGCAAAAAATTGGCAAATCAGCTAAAACTAAGTCAGAAGAAACAAAGAAATAAATTTACTTTAGCCACAGAATAAATTGCTTTAGCTCCATTTCAGTTAATCAATCCTTTAATAATCCTGTTAAGAGTCCTTTTACGGATCAGTTGAGCTGCCACTAGTTTTTTTTTATTGTAACGAAATTAAAACAAATGAAAAACATATTCAGACATTTTGGACCGTGGGATAGCCACACTTTGACATGAATAGGCCGGCTTGACTGGAGTGATATCACGGCCTTACAGAAAACTAGCGTGAAGCAGTACTGTGCTGTGTGCTGTGCTGGGTGAGTGAGGATACCGGAGTCACAAATCAGGGAAAAGGGGCTTTAATGATTGGCAGAGCACTTGTGACTTCATTCCTTGTGACTTCGTCGCGGGTGTCCATGGGCGGCGGCAATCGCTTACCATCAGGTGATCCGTCAGCTTATCTGCCGCCTTTCACAAAAAAACAAATAAGTATTTTTGATTTTTCAAGCTATTTCGCACACACCATTCATGTCACAATCATCTCGAACAAAATTTAAAAAAAAATGGCCACTAAAAATTACATGATATTTTTTTTATGTTATTGTCTTAATTTCATTACAATCAATAAAAAAACTGGTGTTGGGCCATTATTAAAACCTATCCGGCTGGCACCCGATATACAACACGAAACATCAACTGCAAAGGCCAACGAACTCTTCGATATCAATGTATTTTATTATGGTCTGTACGGAACCTCAGCTCTCGTACTAGATTAGCCGTCAGCTTCAGACATTATCGGAACGAGTCATTGTCGCTGCTATTTCTATAGAATATAGAGTTACAACATTAGAGGCTTTGATATCCAGGTGGGACTGTACAGAGAGCTAGGCGAATGCTATGAAAAAGAAAAATGATCATGTAATTGACCGTGGGAGAGTCATGCTTCGGCATGAATGAAGTGATACCGTAATACGGCCTCGTGAAGCAGTAAGGTTTATACAGACTCAATCTGGGGAAAGAGGAGTTTCAAGGTTGGCAACCAACTTGTGACTCCACTGGTGTTGCGGCTGTCCATGGCCGGCGGCAATCGCTTACCATCAGGTAATTCGTCTGCTCGTCTGTCACCTACCAAATTAAAAAAAGATAGTACCGAACTTACAAATCTGTAAAATTTCCTCAATTGTACTCTGTGCTTATGAATATAGGTAATAACAGTGAACGCAATGCGGTGTCGTCTTAGAACAAACCTGTTTTTTTACCATCAGGTGACGCTAGTTCGTTTGCCTCCCTTTCTCATAAAAAAAAACCGGCCAAGTGCGAGTCTGACTCGCGCACCGAGGGTTCCGCCGGTATCTTTTGATTGCGTTAACTTTTATTTGATTTTTTCACAGCTTAAAGGGACAGTTGACCTAGGTATTTGGTATAAATTTCAATTTGATACCTTTATTCGTTCGTGAGAAATAAAGTAGTAAATTTCATTTTATTAAAATATTTTTATTATTTTATATAACTAAAAAAATGTGATTTTCGCAATTTTTCCTATATTTGCATTATATGACAATGCTTCATGCCAAATTTCAAGATTCTGAGTTTACGGGAAGTACCCTGTAGGTTTTGATTCCTTTGCGAGTGTCGAAAATTTGATGAAAATATCGATATAATCGGCTGTATCTTTTGATTGCGTTGGATTAGACGTTTGATTTTTTCACAGCTTCAAGGGAACAGTAGACCTGAGTAATTGATATAAATTTCAGCTTCATACCTCCACGCGTTCCTGAGAAAAAGGGTCTTGACAGACGGACGGACGGACGGACAACAAAGTGATCCTATAAGGGTTCCGTTTTTTCCTTTTGAGGTACGGAACCCTAAAAAATGCGAAAAATCACAAACTTACTTACATTTTCTTACTGGTCATTGGTATAAATAATGTCCGCGCCACGAAAGAACTCCCGCGTCAAAAAATGGAACTAAAATATTAGATTCCTTGTATCTGTAGAAATAAAGCTCAAATTTCAATGTTGTATGCCGTGTGGTCCCGGCAGAGTAGAATAGGCCACCCTCACTCTTACCGAGGTGTCGTAAAAGGCGACTAAGGTAAAGCTGCTGGCATGATCATCAGCGCCCAGAGAAGGAAAACTCTGCATTTATATCAAAACCCTCGCCAACCCGTCTGCCAAGCGTGGTGAGTATGGCAATTACCCCTCATGTGATTGAGGGAGGCCCGTGCCCCAGCAGTGGGGACTTAAATAGGCTGATGATGATGATGATTCAATGTTGTTGGTGACTGAAGCACGCTTTTCACGAGACTTCTTTAGTAGTGTGTACACTATTTTCTTTTATGAGATAAGCAGAAGGATCACCTAATGGTAAGCGATCACCGCCGCCCATGAACACCTGCAACATCAGAGGAGTGACAAGTGCGCTGCCAGCCTTTTTAAAAGGAGTGCACTCTTTTAATGAAGGTTTACAATTCAGAAATAGTATAGGCGATAGTTTATTCTATATATGTATTTTAAAATATTACTACTTATTATTACTCTTTTATATTGAGTGATGTTACAAACCACAGATTCTGGGTCCCTGCCTCATTTAGCTAGTCTTATAGATAGAGAAATAATTTCAGCCAATAGACGTCTACTGCTGGACATAGGCCTCCCCCAATGTTCTCCACACAGATCGGTCCTGTGCCGCCCGCATCCAATGGATTCCCGGGATATTCACCAGATCGTCGGTCCACCTTGTGGGGGGCCTGCCACGGCTGCGACTTCCTGTACGTGGCCTCCACTCGAGGACCTTTCCGCCCCAACGGCTGTCTGTTCTTCTCGCTATGTGCCCTGCCCATTGCCACTTGAGGCATGCAATCCTTTGGGCTATGTCTGTAACCTTAGTTCTCCTGCAGATCTCGTCATTTCTGATACGATCACGCAGGGAGACTCCGAGCATAGCTCTCTCCATTCGAGATAGAGTAAGGATTAATGTATTAATCGCTCCACACAAGTTTAGGTATTATGCTATTTTTAAATAACATACTTCGATCATTTTGTTGGAGAAAATGTCACCGGCTCAGAGGGAGCCGACGTCGGCGCCTTTGGTTGCACCGCCTATTCACAACCGGGCCGCTGGGAGTCGGCCGGGTAGTGTGGGGCTCTCTCCTGGAGTGCTCCCAGAGGCGTACTCACTAAACTCTCTGCGACAGTTTCCATCCCTCGTCCGGGAGAAACTCTCAAAGCGGAAGTCCGGGCCATAGAACGAACCTTGTCAAGTAACCGCGTAAAAGATTTAGTTTAACTTGTGTTGTGGGTATTGGAATAAACGAAAAGCCAATCTTTTCACTTTCCCCCTACGGACCGCTTAGTACCCTAACTCACGCCTCATTCCGTTGCTCCAAAACCGGTTTACTGTGAGTCAGGTAGATCCGATTTTCTGTGTCTATTTATTTTTTGGCCGCTGTGACATCTCTATAGCCTCGCTCTGTCCGTGTGCAAAAGTCTTATAAACCGGAAATTACAAAATCTGTCCCCATTACCGTTTGGGGCCAAAAACTTTGAGGCTCTTTAAAGTCTTCCCGATAGTAATTATTACTTACAAGAAAATTAATTATTCATCTTAATTAAATGGGAAGAAATTCATCAGCTTGTTTTTAAGGGTATTTCGGTATTTTGGAGATTTCTATATAAATCCGTTATTTTTAAAGATGTAAGGTTTCCTTGATAGCAAAGCCGTGGGAAAAATCTAGAGTATACAGGGTGTATCTGTGAGCATTTCCCTTTAACCACGTGTTCTACTAACCATTATAAACAAAATTTGTTCTATCACTTTTGGAAATTTGCATGAAAAAAATTTCAACTTTTCATACTGTCGGTCACGTGACTTGGTCATTTATATAGGGAGGGCAATTTTTATCGATGAATTTCCAAAAGTCGTTAAACAAATATTCTTCAGAATGGATGGTAGACAAGTGGTTAAAGGGATGTAAATGTTTACAGATACACCCTGTATATAAAACTTACCGCGTGGCTTTGCTGCTAAATGCTGAAACATGAAAGTTTCAGCGTAAATAGTTCTCTATAAGTTCCCTATGGGTTATAAGTTTAAAGAGATTGGGCGTGTGTTTGTGTGTGTGTGTGTGTGAGTTTGTGTGTGTGTGTGTTTGTGTGTGTGTGTGTGAGAGAGTGTGAGTGTGTGTGTGTGTGTGTCCATCGTAGGTTAGACTAAAAAAAAAAGTCTTCAATCAGTGCGTCCTACCCATCATGACATACGGAGCCAAAACGTGGACACTTACGGTACGGCTGGTCCACAAATTAAAGGTCGCTCAGCGGGCTATGGAACGAGCAATGCTCGGCGTCTCTCTCTGAGATCGAATCCGAATGAGGTGATCCGGCAGAGAACCAAAGTCATCGACATTGCTCACCGGATTAGCAAGCTTAAGTGGCAGTGGGCTGGCCATATTAGCCGCAGAACCGACAACCGATGGGGTAAACGAGTTCTAGAGTGGAGACCGCGTCTTGGCAAACGTAATGTAGGGCGCCCTCTGGCTAGGTGGGGGGGACGATCTGCGCAGGATGGCTGGCAAGAGCTGGATGCGAGAAGCCATGGATAGATCACAGTGGCGAACAATTGGAGAGGCCTACGTCCAGCAGTGGACTGCGATAGGCTGATGATGATGATGAGCCATCGGAGTGAGTAAATCAAAATGCTTTTTCTACACTCATCTCAGCTCCACAGCTGATAGTTCTTACTACAATGGAACGTTGCCAACAGCACTGGTACAACCTTTGATGAACTTAATCTTGGCTTGATGCGCTTCCTCGTAGTCCTTAACGACTTACACTTAAGATCTAAATCGCAACGATAACGGGTGCACTATGAATTTTGAAAATTGTACCTTTATCTGCAGTTATGAGTGACGGCTTTGTTTACCATTTTTAAATAAAATTTAGACAATACTACTGTTACCTTTCGCTCTGATACCTAAGTGAGGGTTTCATGTAGGTATTGTGGAAACCAGATAGGTATAACAAAACAAAATTAAATTGAAAATTTAAAAAGCCCCCGACACAACTAAAGATCTTTCATTTGATACCTATATTGAGGCAGTTGGAACAACAAATAGGTTATTCGTCATTTTCTGACGGCGGCCATCTTGGATTTGAAATTATTATTTTAATTTTTAACAATTAATATATTCTGCTACTCAAGCCCTTTTATATGATACCCATATTGTGGGAGTTGTGTGAAACCATAAAATCCAAATCTTTGTGACGGCGGCCATCTTGCATCGATTTTTATTCCAACATAGCTAAGAACACTACCTCCTTATTCGTCTTTTCAAACAAAAAAATCTAAATCAAACTCGGTTCATTTATTCGGGAGCTACGATGCTATAGACACACACACAGACACGTCAAACTTGTAACATCCCGTCGTTTTTGCGTCGGGGGTTAAAAACAATCAGAAATGTCTGTTATATCTAAGTACAATAGTTGTTTTTCTCGGAGTGAGTGAAGGTACCATAGGTCTAATCCGGGGGAAAGGTGAAATGGGAGTCTAAAGGTTTAAAGGCTGATCAGGTGATATGCCTGCTCGTCTACATAAATTCCATTCGTAAATTACATCACACGAATTCCATCACACATCACACGATTTATAAGTACATATTGGAAACATTACAAGATCCGTCTGTTCGTCTGCCGCCTATCACATATAAAGTACATGATCTACCTTCAAGCAAATTCAATTATAATTTTTTTTTAAACTAAATTTCAAAATTATTAAATCACAAGTAAAGCGCTTTCAAATGATACCAAACACGGCATATTTATCATAACTTTATTTTTTTACTCTGTATGTTTTAGACCGCTAGAGGGCGCCACATTAGATTTTGTGAAACCTCATATAGCCTATAACCAGCGCACAATTAAGACGCTTATAATTATATGTCATTTGTTGAATTTTGATAAGTAGTTTAGAAGTTACGTGGAAACAGATGAACATACACACATACATACATCAGCACCCAGAGAAGGAAAACTGTGCATTTATATCAAAACCCTCGCCAACCCGTCTGCCAAGCGTGGTGAGTATGGCAATTACCCCTCATGTGATTGAGGGAGGCCCGTGCCCCAGCAGTGGGGACTCAAATGGGCTGACGATGATGATGATGATGACATACATACATACATAGCCTGTCAAAATCATAACCCTCCTTTTGCTTTGCCGTAGTCGGGTAAAAAATAAATTGAACATCACTCGTGAACACAAACCAAGTGAAAACAGTTTAAGTGTTTATGTGGACATAATGTTAATAGTGGTTGTAAGTGTGAGTGAGGGAGTGTAAGTGTGCGAGAGAGAAAGAGTATAATTCAATGTAGGTTTAAGTAAATCTACCGCCTCGTCATAATTCCATTTCAGAAGCATTTTTGTTAGTAGTCATTTGGTTTGTAAGTAGGTACACCAGGATACTGTTCCATAATATCAAGTTTGCAAGTCAACCACGGAACTAGAAGAAGCAGTCAAATGGCCGATTACCATAATTTGTATCGCTAACCTGTGCTGAGTCACTCGGGCTCAGGCCACGGCGGCATTCGTAATCTAACAGTCAGTGTTGTAATCTAAGACTCGAGTCTTGAGTCACATGATATTGAAACTATTACCATCATCATCATCATTTCAGCCAATAGACGTCCACTGCTGGACATAGGCCTCCCCCAATGTTCTCCACACAGATCGGTCCTGTGCCGCCCGCATCCAATGGATTCCCGCGCTCTTCACCAGATCGTCGGTCCACCTTGTGGGGGGCCTGCCACGGCTGCGACTTCCTGTGCGTGGCCTCCACTCCAGGACCTTTCTGCCCCAACGGCCGCCTGTTCTCCTCGCTATGTGCCCTACCCATTGCCACTTGAGGCATGCAATCCTTACGGCTATGTCTGTAACCTTAGTTCTCCTGCGGATCTCATCATTTCTGATACGATCACGCAGGGACACTCCGAGCATAGCTCTCTCCATTGCTCTCTGGGTGACTTTGAGCCTCCTTAATCGGCACATTGTAAGCGGCCACGTTTCGGTTCCCTATGTCATCACTGGCAACACACACGCATTGAAGACTTTCGTCTTGAGACACTGCGGTAGGTGGGCCGAAAATATGCTGCGTAGCTTCCCGAACGCTGCCCAGCCGAGCTATTACCAGCCTGATGGCACATTTCGTAGGGATACTACCTCATACCTAAAAAGTTAGATGAGTCTTGACAAACGTTCGTGTGATGAACACTTAAATGTTTAGTCATAGTCATTTTTAGGGCTCCGTAGCCAAAATGGCAAAAACGGAACCCTTATAGTTTCGTCATGTCCGTCTGTCCGTCTGTCACAGCCGATTTACTCGGAAACTATAAGTACTACAGTGATGAAATTTGATGGGAATATGTGTTGTATGAACCGCTACAAAAATATGACACTAAATAGTAAAAAAAAAGAATTGGGGGTGGGGCCCCTCATACATGTAACTGAGGGATGAAATTTTTTTTTTCGATGTACATACCCGTGTGGGGTATCAATGGAAAGGTCTTTTAAAATGATATAAAGTTTTCTAAAAAACATTTTTCTTAAAGTGAACGGTTTTTGAGATATCAGCTCTCAAAGTCGTAAAAAGTATGTCCCCCCCTCTCTATTTTTATAACTACGGGGTATAAAATTCTAAAAAAAATAGAGGTGATGCATGCTAATTAACTCTTTCAACGATTTTTGGTTTGATCAAAGTATCTCTTATAGTTTTTGAGATAGGTTGATTTAACTGTAATTTTGGTTAAGTTATTGTGCTTACACTGAAAAACGATGGCTGAACCTTATAAGATAGATCAAAAAATATACTACAGTATTGTACACCTTTGAAAATCCGCGATGATATAAAATCTTTATAATGTAGGTATTATATTTGCTGCTACGGAACCCTTTGTGCGCGAGCCCGACTCGCACTTGGCCGGTTTTTATTTATTGCTTTCATGTGCCTAGTATATTAGATTTTTAAATTATTTAAAACAGTTCTAACCGCAGGGGCACTGCACTGTATGTATCTGTCACCGGAAAATAACAAGATCCGTAAGTTTATCAATTTACTAGGAAGTTTATAAACTTTCGTAGGATTCTAAACGGGAGATAAATTGTATTATTTTACGTCCACATTTTCGTACATTGATAAACGTACTGAACTCACTCGTAAAATAATAAGTAAGTATCCAAATGCTACGCGCGATCTGATAGTCATTGCCACTATGAACATTGACCAATCAGAGAGCAGTGTGTTATTTTACGTATTTCAAAGATTCGTATATTTAAAAGATTTTCTCTGATTGGTCGGTACATATAAAATAGTTTATAAATTTACCGTGTGACGTCGGAAATTGAAAAATTTACGAAAATTTGTACGTAAAATAATACAATTTATCTCCCGTTTAGAATCCTACGAAAGTTTATAAACTTCCTAGTAAATTGATAAACTTACGGATCTTGTTAATTTCCGGTGACATATCCATTATAAGGTTAATATAAATTGAAATAAGAAATGCTAAAAACGAGAACCCTCAAATTTTAAAAAGATCTTTTTAGTGTCTTCTTCGGTACACTTTTTAGTTCGTGGTTTTTAAAGGCGGTTTTTTTATCGCAGACAAATTGTTTTTTCATAACCATAACACAAGTTAGTACGTAATAAGGTCCATGAGATGTTGTATGAATTTTGTTAACTCTAGTACGTAATAAGGTCCATGAGATGTTGTATGAATTTTGTTTAACTCGTAACGATATCTTATGTTAAGTGACAGTCATACCTATAATACCTATAATAGTTTCTGACAGAAAAATATTTGTAAGACTAACTACATTAGATACGCCCACCTGTAAAATTCACATTCAGACACAAGCCATGGCGAATTTCGTAGTCCAATATAACTATTTAGTATTAATTTTAGTCTAAGACTCTAGACATAAGTCACATATTATTGATACCACAGATTAAATAATAGTACCAGCTTGAGGCGTTAGAGAGCATTGAGAGAAGGGCCAAGAGGCTAATTGGCGACGACGAGCTTGTGGGTAAGAGGCTACAAGGCCTTGAACACCGACGCAAGGTAGCAAGCTTATCGGTCTTCTATCGCATACATTTTGGAGAGTGCGCCACGGAACTGTACAATGCCATTGGAGCATCTCCGTTCTTCCACTACTCCACCAGACAGACCCTCAATCGACACCGGTACATGGTAGAAATACCAAAAGTCCGCACTAAGAGGTTTGAATCCTGTTTTCTTATTCGTACTGCGAAACAGTGGAATCAGTTGCCTGAAGGGGGGTTCCCTAGTGGCAACAATTTGGGGGTTTTCAAAGCGCGAGTGAATAGGTATCTTCTAGGTAATCGTGCTACATCTTAGACCATATTATCACTTACCATCAGGTGAAATATGGTCAAACGCTTACCTATCTACAGTAAAAAAAAAAGTAATTGATATTTATCAAATATCGCACGCTTGATTAGGAGTCTAATTATAAAAATATTTTTAGATGTTTTAATAATAATAATAATAATGTCCTCCAAACAGATATTTCGGTCATGGCGGCCAATCAGCGATCAGCCATCGAAGCAGGACATATTACAGTGCACAAGTATTTGAGCAGACACAAGTGCACTCTCTATTCTTTCGACGACCCGTTTGGAACAGTGGTAGTGAACGCTGCCTCTGATACAAGGGTTGTGGGTTCGATCCCCGCACAGTACAAACATTTGTGTGCATGAACATGTTTGTTTGTATTGGTCTGGGTGTTTGCTATGTATTGTAAGTATGTATTTACAAAAGAAAGTATTATATGTATATATTTGTAATCCCGCTGTTGATTCTAATATACGTAACCCAAGTGCATGAGCTACCTATCTCGGAGTCGGATCAATGTATGTGATGTTGTGAAATATTTATTATTTATTTATTTTATTCTAGAACCCTATTATTTCGATGGGACACCAGTGTGACGCGACCGAAGAAGGATTAGGCGCAGGACCAATGGCTTAACGTGCTTTCCGAGGCACGGGGGTACAAGACCGCCAACTTCCCAACCCCGGGCTAGCACTGAGAGATTTGTAACTGAGTTTTTCTGTTAGATGTTTTACCACGTACCTAAATTCGTGTGATGCTTTTTTGTATTTTTGCCAAAATCTGTGTTTTTATCTTGGCGCGTTATAAAAAGACTACAAATATATTTCACAACATCACATACATTGATCTGACTCTGAGATAGGTAGCTCAAGCACCTGTGTTACGGATATCAGAATCAATAGTGGGATTACAAATATATACATATAATACTTTTTTTTTGTAAATACATACTTATAATATACAGAAACACCCAGACCAATACAAACAGACATATTCATGCACACAAATGTTTATACTGTGCGGGGATCGAACCCGCAAACCTTGGACCAAAGGCAGCGTTCACTACCACTGTTCCAAACGGGTCGTCAGCTATGGCAAAAGCATAAAGTAAGATTATAATAGAAATCCTTTTAAATTTCTTTATTTTAGACAACGTTTGCGTTAGGCCTGGTTAGGCCCATGGGTTTTTATTATTTGTTAGAAATGGGGTGAGCCCTGCGTCTCATAGCCACTGCGACCAGTAGATGATCTATTGTGGCAGCCCCGTAACCTATTACAGCACCTCATGTAGCTCCAGTTCCAGGATAAACCCGAGAATGGAGCTGATGGGGGAGCTTTTGATCTCGTCTGCTGAGATCATGTGTGCTCCCAGGTGCCGGCTTCTGCACCGGTGCAGCGCTATGCACTCGCCGAGGACGTGGATAATCGTTTCCTCGTCCTCGCGACAGAACCTGCAGATTTTGGTATCTGAAAGGCCCATGTTGTGCAGGTGCTTATTTAATTTGCAGTGCCCTGTGAGGGTCCGAGTGAGTGCCCTAACATGTCCTCTGCTCAGTTTTATTATTTCTACAGCTCGTCTCTGATCGAACGCCTGTATCAACGCCTTAGACTGTTCTAGTCGAGGTAGTCTTTTCCAATATTCAGTGCTTTGCTTATGCTCCCACTCTTTTAACTCGAACCTGACCATGCAGGCTGGAACGCCACTTATTGGTTCTGGTCCGAGTAGTGGGCTCTTTGCCCCGGCCTTTGCTAGCACGTCAGCGACTTCGTTGCCTCTGATATTGCAGTGTCCCGGTACCCAAATCAGATTTACGATGTTGGCATTGCCAAGCTGGTTTAGGAGCACACTCGCTAGTGAGTTTGGAGTCAAGTTGTTATGATGTGGATATGGATGTTAACGCCTTGAGGGCAGCTTGACTATCTGAGAAGATGAATATCTTCTTATTCTGGAGATTCATTTGCAGACTCTCTTGGACACAGCCAATTATTGCGAAGACTTCTGCTTGGTACACTGTGGTATAGCGACCCAGGTTGGCGAATTTGCGTATTCTGAAGCGATCATTATAAAATCCCGCCCCGGATACGCCTTGCCTCCTGGAACCATCCGTATACCAAACGATGTCATTCTGCTTAACATTTCCGGGAGTTCCAGCCTCCCAGTCTTGTCTACTAGGTAACAAGACTGTAAACCGCTTATCGAAGCGGTATTCACGGATCATGGAGTCAGAGGGCATATCCATGACCGGAATTTTCATTAGTTCATTGTAGAGGTTACCTATGACCCTAGATTGCCATCTCGTCCTTCCTCTGATTTTTGCTCTCGTAATGGCCATCCTCGCTTCCATCTGCACGTGAATGTGCAGAGGTGGAATGTTCAGGAGGGCATCCAGTGCTGCAGAGGGAGAGGACGAAAGAGCGCCAGTGGCTATAAGGCAGGCTGTTCTTTGAACTTTGCTGAGGTTCTCCACGCAGTTGAGTTGGTGCGTCTTCTTATACCACACACAGCAGCCATAAGTGACGATCGGCCTCACTATGGTTTTATAAATCCAGAGTGCGGCCTTGGGCCGTAGCCCCCATTTTAGCCCCACCAACCTACTGCTTGCCCCCATCGCTATTTTTGCCTTTCTAGTAATGTAGTCGAGATGCTTGTTCCATGTTAGTTTTTGGTCTAGAAAGACTCCGAGATATTTGACCTCGTTGGACAAGCATAGCTTCGTACCAAGAAGTGTTGGGGCGTGAAGCGCCTCTAGTTTCCTTCTTTTGGTAAACGGGATTAAGACCGTCTTCCGTGCGTTGACTGTTAGCACGTGTCTTGTGCACCAGTTTTCTACTATTCGTAGGGCCCTTTGCATAAGACTGGAAATGGTGCTAGGACATTTTCCTATGACCATTATTACTATGTCATCTGCGTAACCCTGAGTCAGGAATCTGGCTTCATTGAGCTCACAGATGAGACTGTCAACAACCAATGACCATTGAAGGGGTGATAGGACTCCGCCCTGTGGACACCCTCTGGTCACTCTATAATGAAGAGTTTTATTCATCAACGTTGTTGTTGCAGTTCGATTTTGTAGCATGGATCCCATCCATCTGGTGGTGGTATCGTCGATTCCACGATTCACCATGCTACGTGTTATAACATCGAAGTTGGTGTTGTCAAAAGCCCCTTCGATGTCGAGAAAGGCACAGAGTGCAATTTCTTTGTCTTCTATGGCTTTCTCAATTCTGTCCACCAGATCAATAAGTGCCGTTTCCGTGGACTTGCCTGTTTGGTAGGCATGTTGTCTTGCACTCAGGGGTTTTTTCAACGAGGTATGTTGCCCTGATGTGACTGTTTAACACCTTTTCCATCGTTTTTAGTAGGAATGAGGTGAGACTTATCGGTCTGTAGGACTTGGGCTGTGATTTGTCTTTGTCCCCTCCCTTGGGGATGTAAGTGACTCTCGCCCGAGTCCACGCTGATGGCAGATAACTCCAAGCAAAGCTTGCACGGTAAAGTTTTATCAGCGTTGAGATGATGATATCTTCGCCCCGTTGCAATATAGCCGGGAAAATACCATCGACCCCACCAGATTTATAAGGCTTGAAGCTCCTAATGGCCCAACTTATCTGTTGGGGACGAAAAATAACGGAAGCTCTCCTCCAGTCTTCATTCCGCGGTCTCCTGTCCGGAGACTTACTGTCCTGGAGTTCTCTTTCGTTATTAATGTACACGGATTCCGGAAAGTGCGTTTGAGCAAGCAGTCTCAGTGTTTCCTCCGGGGATTCCGTGAAAGATCCGTCCGCTTTCCTTAGCAGGCCTAGATGGGATTAAGGTGTCTTGGCTAATATTTTGTGGATCCTGGCAGCTTGGGCAGTGTCTTTGATGGACCCGCAAAATTTTTGCCAGGATCTCCTTTTTGCTTTCCTGAGCTCCCTATTGAAGCGTGTTAGCGCCTTCCTGTAAGCATCCCAGTTCTTGTCTTTTTTTTGCCTGATTAAATAAGGCACGGGCCATTTGCCTCAGATGCTCCAGGTTTTTGTTCCACCAAGGCGCGTTCCTATTGCTCTTAGTGGTCTTAAGAGGACAATTTTCTAGATACGCTTTCATTAGGCTTCTGCCTAAGTCCTCTGCTGCGGCTTCCACTTGGTCCACAGTTTTAATGTATTTAAAATCTCCAAGGTATAACCTAAGGGAGTTCCTAAAGCCCTCCCAGTCTGTTCCCTTGGGGTCTCGGTACGTGTTCGGTTCCTTTGTTCCCGAGCATATTATGTCGTACCTAATATGGGTGTGGTCGGACAAGGACGGCTCATCTGAGACGTGCCAATTGGTTACTCGGTGTGCGAGATTACCTGAACACCATGTTATATCTAGTACTTCCTGCCTAGAACGTGTGGTAAAGGTTGGTTTGCTACCCACGTTAAGAACAAATTGATTGTTGGTGAGCAAGTAGTCAAACAAGGACTCACCTCTTGCGTTCGTGTCGGAGCTGCCCCATGATGTGTGGTGGGAGTTGCAGTCGGTACCCACCAGTAGCTGGGTTTCTCTCTCCAGACAATATTCCACTACCGGTGTCACCTTGTTCACCGGATCCTGGTCCTCTCCGGGTAGGTACATGGAGCTGACTATGAGTGTCTCTGCACCTTTCCCCCCGGGGAGGTCTATATACGCTGCAACAGCATCGTCTGTACACAGCGAAAGGATCGGGAGGTAATTTATATCTCTCTTGAAGAGCATGCATGCTCTTGGCCTCACTCCGCAGGAGTTACTTAATATCTTACCTGCCGAGTTTAGCCCCATTACCGTGGTTTTGTTCACCCACGGTTCTTGGATCAAGGCGATGTCCAGGTCCTCAGAGAGGAATCTTTGGCAAAGGGCAGCTGTGGCTGCCTTTGAGTGCTGGAGGTTTACTTGTATCGCCTTAATCATTGTGTTGTTTTGGGGGACTGGGAGGGGAAGGGTTAGGGAATTTAGCTAAGACGGAGGGATGGGATAGGATTATATATAGGTGCCTAGGTTGTGTCTGTTTCTTTACGAAGGGGGGGGTTATGTGTTTTGTTAAGGATGCCACCCGAGCGCGGTTTGCATTCAATAAAGCTGGGGCCGTCACCATCGTCTGAGGTGTCAATACACTCCAAGATAGCACCTTGGAGCATTTCGACCCTCCCCTGGTCAATTTTACCCAGGGCGTCTATGATGCCGCACGTGACGGACCCAGTAACCTCCTTAAAGGTAGGCTTCGAGGTGGAAGGCTCGCCAAGTGTCGGTGCCTTGGTGGGATTACCTTGATTCGAGGTAGACGAGGTATTGAGAGGGCGCTTCAACGCCCGCTCCCTCGTTTCCCCCTCCTCTCGGGTCCTCTGCTTG
Source organism: Marasmia exigua (assembly GCA_019059595.1). Classification (NCBI taxonomy): domain Eukaryota; kingdom Metazoa; phylum Arthropoda; class Insecta; order Lepidoptera; family Crambidae; genus Marasmia; species Marasmia exigua. Next base: position 24,421 of record JADPWL010003284.1, read on the forward strand.
GCCTTTTCACTCATGCGCAGTTCTAGCGCCTGCTCGAAGGTCATACCCTTCGCTACAAGCCCATATATTAGTTTTCTATCAGCTCCAGAGAGCTTAACCCTGGGTTTACTCTCTGGCCCCTTGGTCGACGTGTCCCTTTGGTGCTTTAGGGGTCGACTCTGCATTGGAAGTACCTGGTCCCTCAGTCCCAGGTGCTCCGGCAGTGTTCGTATGCTCCTCAGTATCGCTGCCAAGGAGCATAGCCTCGGAGCCCGTCGCATGGGTTAGTAGAAATTAAAAAATAAAAAAAACTTATGAGTGGGGTTAGTAAAGAAGTACATTTATTTTTTTATTATATCATGTACAGTCAACTCCAAAAATATGTATACACTTTAGGACGTTGTCACAATACATAATATAAGAAAGTAGACCTCTACTTTCTTATAGGTAAGTATTGTGACAAGGTCCTAAAGTGTATACATATTTTTGGAGTTGACTGTACCTACCTTAGGGGCACTCGCTGTGAACTCGACCCGGAAGAGGTGCCGGTTGCAATTTCGGGCATCGATTAGGAGACTCGAACTACTGTCCCCGTCACAACACTCGACTCGTGATATGCCAGTGTCGTGTCATTATGATAAAGTGGCTTACACTTGATGCTTGTAGCGGCACATGTTTTGTCGGGTTTCGCTCTAAATATATTTGTAGGCATAGACAACGCCCTATTTGGTGTTTGTATGTATTATAAGTATGAAAATGAAAATGAAAAAATATTTATTTCCAACAAAATGATGTTACATTCCATTGGTATAATTATAAAGGACAATGTATTCTTACACCAAAACATTTTGTTGCTTACAATATATCCAGTTAGATTACCTTTGGTCCTTACACTAGGATAACCTGTATCGTGAGGGCCTGGCATGCGATTAACATATTAAGATTAAGGCGCTCTTGAAAACATAGTGCTAATAGTCATAATAAATTATATATATTTTGTGTCTTTATGTATGTATATGTGTGTATATATATAATATTATTTAAAAGTACATAATTATTAAAAGGATACATACTAGTATGTATTTACAAAAGAAAAGTATTATATGTATATATTTGTAATTCCGCTGTTGATTCTGATATCCGTAACACAGGTGCTTGAGCTACCTATCTCGGAGTCAGATCAATGTATGTGATGTTGATGAAATATTTATTTATTTATTATTTATTGGTCTAGTGGTTTAAATACCGGGCCGAGATCTCGGGGTCCTGGGTTCGATTCCCGGACCGATCAAAAAGTATGTTCCAAATTTTTCGAACTTTCCTCGGGTTTGTATTCATGTACCCCCGTGTTTCGTTAAGCCATTGTATATATAACACTTGCACCGGAGTTCCATCGAAATATGAGAAAAAGGGGATAGAAAGAGAATTTCTATTTGCGCACACACTTGTGCACTATAGTATGTCCTGCATTGATGTTTGATCGCTGAGATTCTTGACAACCGAAACATTAGAAGGAATACATTAAAAGAGCCCTAGTGTGTCATTGAAAGAATCTCTACATAACTCACGTCATAAGCTCATATCGAAAAAGTGAATTATAAAACTCGTTATCGCGCCCCTCCCCCCTGGTAAAGTGAAACACCCACATGTCTCTCGCATAAACTTACACAAAAATAGCAGAGCTGCGGCTCGTAAAAGATACTAAGCAGTTTAGAGGGTAAACGTGCTTTCGCATAACAACAGAGTGGGACTTAGATTCACTGGAAGCGACAATAATGTTAATAACTGTGTCATTCCCAGAAGTTGTAAGTAGAAGTAGTAAGAATACTACTATGTCACCAAATTAGAGACCGACCGCACTATGTACTGCAGGAAACTTTTCGAACAATTTAAACTGAAATATCCCGACATCAATGTTACGGAGCAGAGAATTGCAGATCAGTATAGAGTCAAAGCCGCCATTCTCAATACCTGCTGTATTGTTCGAAAGTTTCTTCAGGATGATAGCTCACCAATAAACCATTCTGCAGTGGAAACTGGGACTCAATGGGTAGGCCCGTGAGCCCAGTCAAAATACCGAAATATTTTGAACAATGTTTCGAGAAAGAAAAATTCTCAACAATAATAATAAAAATGATTCTCACAACATCTCATAAGTTGATCTAATTCCGTACTAAGTAGCTTAAGCACTTGTGTTACAGATATCAGACAACAGAGGAACACAAATATATACTTAAATACATATATTACACCCAGACACTGAACCATCACAAATGTTCATCGCACGAATGTTTGTCCAGGGTGGGGATCGAACCCACGACCTTTGGCGTAAGAGGCAGGGTCACTACCAATTGCGCCATCCGGTCAGCAATGCCGCGCGCAAACAACGCGTATGGTGCACGCGCCGTGAAGTACCTACTGCCTAGGTTTATCAATAATATGCCGCAGAAGTTAGTGGATGAAATCACAACAGAAAATATTAAATACTAAGCTTCAAGATTACTTCCTTGGGCTACTGTAGTGATGATTGTTCATTGCTATAGTGGTCTTGGGTGGTAATCTTTATAAAAGTACACTACACTAGTTATTAGTATATTTAGTATTCGTTATTTTTAAAAAATAAAAATAAAATAGCCGTGTGGTCCCCGGCAGAGTAGAATAGGCCACCCTCACTCTTACTGAGGTGTCGTAAAAGGCGACTAAGGTAAAGCTGCTGGCATCATCAGCACCCAGAGAAGGAAAACTCTGCATTTATATCAAAACCCTCGCCAACCCGTCTGCCAAACGTGGTGAGTATGGCAATTACCCCTCATGTGATTGAGGGAGGCCCGTGCCCCAGCAGTGGGGACTTAAATGGGCTGATGATGATTTGTAAAAGTAATATCATGTGTGAACTCTTAAGCTTTAGAGTAAACCTTAGTGGTTTTTAAAAGCTTTTATATAAGTTTTAATGTATTTTTTTTCATGTGATAAATAAATAAAAAAAAACATATTTTTTTTTATTCCGTTTTATGACCGTAGGTGAGCCACGCTCGACCGGAGTAATGCCATGGCCTCACAGAAAACCGGCGTGAAGCAGCACTATGCTGTGTTTCGATGCGTGAGAGAGGGTACCAGAGGCCCAATCCGCAATAGTGACTTCACTGGTATCACGGGTATCTATGGGCGGCGGAAATCGCTTATTACCATAAAGTGATCCGTCTGCTCATCTGCCACCAATCACATGAAAAAAAAAATTGGTCATGTGTACAAACGATTTTCGATTGAAAGTGGCACTAGATTCCCTAACCGTACACACATAATACCGCTCGATGGCGCAGTGGGTATTAGGTCACGTTAAAGCGATGACTGCGCTTGGAGTCCCGGGTCCGATCCCCGGGTCGGACCAATAATTGTAGTATAGTTTTTCTTCTGAGAAAATCTTAGTTACAGCCCGAAGTCTGAAGTTAAGGTCTTGTATACCCGTGCCTTAGACTTTATGTTAAGCCGTTAGTACTCCACCTGATCTTGGCACAATGGGTCCTATTAAAATACAAGGGTAAAGGAGTACAGTGCACTCGTGTTCGCGCACACACTTTTTCCATAATCGAAGCAGTCGGGTATTAGTTAACATTGCCTGCCACATCTAGAATCCCTAACCCCAACAACACAGTATCGAATAAACAATAATTTAAATATTATCTTTGTTTGCCTGAATTTAAGCGGCTTTACCGCCTAACACGGCGAATCACTATTTACGCCATCCTGACGTACTCTTCATTATAAAACGTCTCATAATGTAACTCAAGGAAAAAGTACTAAGTGAACTGACCCTCCCTTTTATTTCGCTTCATACTTTTTTCCTTATGGGAAAAACAGTTAGCGGTTTTCGCTAGATAGAGCTTGTAAAAGCAGATGTAGCTTCAAAAAGCAATCAAGTAGATGGTTCGGCGTTGTTTCGGTAGATGTCGCTATGCATTTTTACATCGCGCTAGTAAAGCGTGTTTCCGAAACAATGACATCAAGTAAAACCAAAGATCTATGTAGAAAGTAATTTAAGGGTCTTTTACACAGAGTACTTTTTTTAATATAGACCTTTTTTTGTATAAAACAAATAAAATTATTTCTGTTATTTTACTTTTTACAAGATCAGACAACGTGGCGAAGGCGATGCTTAAACAGGGCCATGTTTGCGGGTCTCAAGTTTTTTGTATCTATATTATTAGTATTATTAGGTCGTGTGGTGCCCGGCAGAGTAGAATGGGCCACCCTCACTCTTACCGAGGTGTCGTAAAAGGCGACTAAGGTAAAGCTGCTGGCATGATCATCAGCACCCAGAGAAGGAAAACTCTGCATTTATATCAAAACCCTCGCCAATCCGTCTGCCAAGCGTAGTGAGTATGGCAATTACCCCTCATGTGATTGAGGGAGGCCTGTGCCCCAGCAGTGGGGACTTAAATGGGTTGACGATGATATTATTAGTGTTTACAAACATATTGCAATAAAATAATATGACTATGACTATTTAAGGTGACGGGTAGGGCACTAGCGACGCCATTTGATTTTAATTTTTAGCTACTAAACCGGATCTATTTTAAACCGCTTCGGGTTACAACCTCTCGGCAAACACTTATACTATTTATTAACTACCAATGTACAAATGTTGAGTCCGTTTTTGTACGCGAAAATTGACTCACGCCAAAAGCGGCCACTTTTGGCGTGAGACAGTTTTTCACGTACGCGTTGGACACAACATTTATGCATGGTTATTTAATAAAAAGTATAAGTGTTTGCCGAGAGGTTGTAACCCCGATACTGTTTAAAATAGATCCGGTTTAGTAGCTTAAATTAAGATCGATTGGCGTCGCTAGTGCGCCCTACCCGTCACCTTAAGGCGACGGGTAGGGCACACTAGCGGCGCCAATTGATTTTAATTGTTATTTACCAAACAAATATAATTTAAATAATTACGGGACTTCAATCTCATGGCAAACACTTATACTATTTATTTAATACCCATGCCCAAATGTTGGGTCTATTTTTGTACTTAAATCTTTTTGCGTGAATCATTACGCCAAAAGTGGCCGCTTTTGGCGATAATTCAAATTCGAGACCAGATCAACCAGATTAAATAGCTAACTATACCTATTAAATAAATAGTATAAGTGTTTACCGAGAGACTGAAGCCCCCAAGTTGTTTAAAATAGACCTGGCTTAAGAGCTAACAATTAAAATCATTTGGCGTCGCTAGTGGGGATACTCGTCTTAATCGTCTCCCTGACTGATTCCCGAAGGTGGCCGTACTACATAGCTGTTGAGTATTGGTCGTTTTCCTCTAGATGGCGCTAGCACTGGCTAGCCACACATTTCACATTATTTGTTAGAAATGGGGTGAGCCCTGCGTCTCATAGCCACTGCGACCAGTAGATGATCTATTGTGGCAGCCCCATAACCTATTACAGCACCTCATGTAGCTCCAGTTCCAGGTGTTACCGACTACTTCCGGGGGACCACCAATACCAACACGCCCCGCCAACGGAAGTTCCGCTAATAATTATAAATAATTAAGTTATGGTCTAAAACTAGACTTAGCTTCATAAAACCTGTTTAAAATATTAAAATATAATTTACACACACTTCGATTAGTACAATATATTAAAATTAGATTAATTATAAATAAATAGTTGTTTTTAAAATGCAATGTGATGAGTTGTAGCGGGGGTATATTTTTTCGTCTGTATAAAATGGAGTGTAACGATGATTTGGACACATTTCTCTGTTGACTTTGTTAAGGGGTGATTCTGCCCGAATAAATATCGATAAAATAAGTACCGAGCTGCGTGATTATTTAGCCACCCTGACCCACTTCTGTTTCACTTCAGAAGTGGGATTAGGAGTCAAAATGTCGGGCCCATATGCCGCTGGTTTGGGACGACGGAAAAGGAACCACAGTGACTCCGAATCCACGACCACTGAAGATGAAGGAGAATCTTGCAGCCAGCCACAGGAAAAAAATGCAGAATTTTTTTTTCTGCCAGATTGCTACGAGCCTCATCAGCCATCGCACAAAAAACGTCGAGTTACACCAACGGACGCGGAACTGGTACCAAAATATCGCCCAGAGGATCAAAACAACAACGTGATTGGATGGTTACATAAAATTGACCAGCTTGGTGATATTTATTCATGGAGTAATAAGGATCGACAGTTTATCATGCAATTACGACTGCGAGGATCTGCGAGGGAATGGTACGAAGATTTAGAAGATTATAACCTTACTTGGGACCAATGGAAAACTGCTCTGCAAACGGCGTTTCCTCGATCTATGGATTTTGTGGATAAGTTGGAACAAATGTTGGCGAGATCAAAAGTGGATAGTGAATCAATGACGAAATATTATCATGAAAAATTGTCATTGCTTAGGAAGTGCAAAATTGGTGGAGAAGACGCAATCTCGTGCATTATTCGAGGGCTACCGGCAGAGCTTCAAAACAATGCGAAAGCTTATAAGTGCGAAACACCTGAACAACTGTATTTTGGATATTTGTCGTCGTTGGAAAATTTCAAACGAGTGGAAGCAGCTTATACGTCGCGTAAGTCTACATGGAAGAGAGGCAACACAAGTTCGGCTGCTGGAACATCAACACAACTCGTGCCGAGGTCTTGCTACTTATGTCGGCGCGCCGGACACGTGGCGCGGGACTGCAGGCTGCAGCAGCGCTGCGAGACTTGCCGCCGTCCTGGACATACGACGGCATCCTGCTGGTTTGCATCGAGCTCGTCGCGTCCACAAACACATCAGGTTAGCAATGTTTTACATATCACCTACGATATTTATCTAGATGTGTTTAAAAAAAGTGTGGTTGTAAATGGGTTTCCATTAATTGCTTATATCGATACAGGAAGTAAACTAAATATTCTTACAATTACTATGGCAGAAAACTTAAAACTTGAAATGCAGCCGTCATCCGTAGTAATGAAAGGATTTGGGGGAGGTTGTACAGAATCGCTAGGTAGGTGTGAGATTGAGGTTTTAGTTGATGGTATAATATTGAAGGGAATTACAGAAGTAACAAATAGCAGCATGTCAGACATAGATTTAATAATTGGGCAAACAATGATTAACCAGGAAAACATCAGCTTAGTTACCACAGCCACTTCCGCGAATTTTGTAACTTCTGAGAGTATCATTCATGTGTTATCAGGTTTTCAACTAAATGATGATGAACTTGTGACCAAATTCTCAGTATATTTAAAATACTTAACCGAAATCCCTAAACATAGTCACGCGTTTGTTGAGGTATATATAGACTGTAACCGTAGTAACCAGCAGGAGCATACGTTCCTTACTCATCCAGTTTATTATGAATTAGGAGATACATCTTATTATATTCCAGAGCTTGTGATTAAATTAGATCAACCCCTTTTGAAGATCGTAAATGTAGGGAACGTAGACATTTCATGGGCACCTAATAAGCTTATAGCAAGAGTAGAGTTGATTAAGAACCAAGACTTTGAAATAAATCCGAATGTGTTTAAGATTAGCGAGGGTGAGGTTGATAGGGTCGAAATTACACGGTCAGATATTAATGTCGGCGACCTTAATGACTTTGAAATGGAAAAATTATTAGTGTTGCTAAATAGGTATATTGATTCCTTTGCTAGAGACACAAAAGACCTAGGTTGTACAGATTTGATCGAAATGCATATTCGAACTAACACTAATGAGCCTGTTTACTGCAAACCATATAGACTATCTCACAAGGAAAGCGAAATAGTTGACGAAAAGATCAAGGATTTGTTAGACGCCGGTATAATTAGGGAATCATTCTCAGAATATGCTAGCCCAGTCGTTTTGGTAAAGAAAAAAGGCGGCGACTATAGACTTTGCGTCGATTATAGAGCTCTGAATGCTCGAACTATAAAAGACCGTTATCCTTTGCCCCACATAGAAGACCAAGTGACTCGGTTGTCCGGGAAATGTTTCTTTACAGCCTTAGACCTAGCTCAAGGCTATTACCAAGTGCCTATAAATGTAGAGTCAATTAACAAAACTGCGTTTGTCACTCCTTCAGGGCAATATGAGTTCTTAAAAATGCCATTTGGCCTGGCAAACGCACCTGCTGTTTTCTCTCGACTTATTCAAATGACTCTAGGTAAAGTATGCAAGGATATAGCTCTATATTTAGATGACGTCATGATACCTACTCTTACTGTCGATGAAGGGTTGGCCTTATTAGAACGAGTTTTGCAGTTACTGGCAGATGCAAACTTAAAACTAAACTTAAATAAATGCTCTTTTCTCAAATCCACTGCCACTTATTTAGGTCATGAGATTACTGCGGGAACAATACAACCGGGTCAGGCTAAAATAAACTGCGTGGCAGAGTATAAGCGGCCAAAAAACGTTCATGAAATTAGACAATTTATAGGCTTAACATCTTATTTTCGAAAGTTCATTAAGGGCTTTGCTGAGATTGCCCGTCCGCTCACAGAACTAACAAAAAAGGGTGTTGAATGGCACTGGGGTCCAAATCAAGAAACCGCTTTCGAGACATTAAAGAGTCGATTGGTAGAACGCCCAGTTCTTGGGCTATATGATAAAGACTCCAGGACCGAACTTCATACCGATGCCAGTAGGACAGGTCTCGGCGGAATCCTACTGCAAGAGCAAAAAGACGGAAGTTTAAAGCCAATCGCATATTTTAGTAGGGTTACGTCTAATGAAGAAAAAAACTACCATAGTTACGAGCTCGAGACGCTCGCGGTGGTAGAGTCTCTCAAACGTTTTCGCATCTATCTGACCGGGATACCAGTTAAAGTAGTTACTGATTGTGCTGCTCTTAGAACTACGTTAGTAAAAAAGGATTTAATTCCTCGTATTGCCCGTTGGTGGCTGACAATCCAAGATTTCGATTTAGAAATAGAGTACAGGCCTGGTAATCGTATGCAACACGTAGATGCTCTAAGTAGAAATCCTACTTCATTGCCAGTATTTATGATAGAGAACTCCGACTGGTTAATGACTCTTCAAATGCAGGACGATAATATTCAGGGCACTTTATCTCAATTGCGTGATCCGGGAGTGAATTCAGATATCAGAGCTAATTATATAGAGAGGGACGGCATCTTGTTTCGGAAAACTCTTGCAGGGGAAAGATTCGTTATACCAAAATTAGCCAAGTATGGGCTGCTACAAAAGATGCACGATCAAATAGGTCACCCAGGTTTTGAAAAATGCGAAAACTCCATAAAGACTCAATTTTGGTTTCCCAAAATGACACGATTTATTCGTAAATATATAAACTCATGTCTTCAATGCGCATTTGGGAAAGGGAACCATGGTAGACTAGAAGGGGAACTAATTCCTATCTCTAAAGCAGCGATCCCAATGCATACGTTGCATGCAGACCATTTAGGCCCGTTTGTCAAAACCCGAAAAGGCAATACTTACGTTTTGGTAGTCATAGATTCCTTCACAAAATTTGTATTCGCCAAAGCAGCTAAAAATTGTAGCTCCATAGAAACCATTCGAATAATGAAAGAAATTTTCAATCAATTCGGTAATCCCATAAGAGTAGTCACTGACAGGGGAAAGGCATTCACAAGTCGCTATTTCAAACAGTTTTCAGAAGATATGCAGTTCAAGCACGTTTTAAATGCTATAGCAAGTCCCCGTTCGAATGGCCAGGTAGAACGGGTCAATCGTACTCTACTAAACGGCTTAAACACCATGTCAGAGAGCGAGTGTACCTGGGATGATAAGTTGCCGGATGTTGTTTGGGGCATTAATAACACTCCCAACTCCACCACAGGCACCGCTCCGTTTAACCTCATGTTTGGGCACACGAATACTCGTTTTCCAGCTTTTCCTGCAGACTCTCCTCTTGATTTTGAGTCTCAAAGACAAAACCTAGAAACTAGGAGAGAAACAGCGAAACTTCGTATTGATAGGAACATGACCCTCATGAAAAGTAGGTTTGATAAAAGACATAAAAAGTGTACAAAATACAATGTTGGGCAACTTGTGTTATGGAAAGGAGGGTTATCTAGAGACACTACTGCCAAAGTTACGCGGAAACTTAACGGACTTTACACAGGTCCTTACAAAGTATGTAAAGCTGATCATTTATTAAATCGTTACACCATAGTCAGTATCAAGGGTATGAAGGGTTACAGACGTTTTAGCGCAGTCGTTGCAGGTGAATCCCTCCGGCCATATAAAACTACAATATCTGATGATGACACTTCTGGTAGTGATCGCGAGGTAGATCGCGATGATTTGATAGATCTTTTAGAAAGTTGAATGCCTATGTATTATGTATGAATATTAAAATAGCTAGCACATCGTGTTATCATCGACTGTGTGAGACTAATAAATTATAAAAATCATATGAAGTAATTGTCATTGTAAAAGTAGTACGTACGATTCGCAAATTAACGTTAGCTTGGATATTATTGTTCATAGATATAGAATTAAAATGTATATAGCTTGCTAATTTATTTAATTTACAAATAGAATTTAAATCAAGATTGTACAGATAGTATATGTACCTACATAAATTACCTATATATTAAATAAAAATGGGATCTAGATCTATTTAGCTGCACAATATTTAATGATCAGAAGAATATGACGAGACTGACTGTAAATCTAATGTGTAAATAAAATACTAATAAATCTATGTAAGTAAAGTAAGATTGAGAAATTATAATATGAATAAATTACAATATATATACAAATGAATCTGGATTATCATTAGGTACTTGTTCACTTCTATTATTTTTCTACTTATTTGTGTACAATATGATACTAGCGTGCGAGCTTGAGATAAATAAATCACTGTGTGACAATAAATCCTTGCTAGAACAGCTACTTTTCAAAACTATAAAGAATATAAATGTATACCTGTGTGACTAAATGCTTCTTTCCTAAAGCGGCTGTGTGATCAAGCTCTATAAACAACATACATATATAGCTATGTGACTAAATACTTCTTTCCTAAAGCGGCTGTGTGATCAAGCTCTATAAACAACATACATATATAGCTGTGTGACTAAATACTTCTTTCCTAAAGCGGCTGTGTGATCAAGCTCTATAAACAACAAACATAATAGCTATGTGACTAAATACTTCTTTCCTAAAGCGGCTGTGTGATCAAGCTCTATAAACAACAAACATAATAGCTATGTGACTAAATACTTCTTTCCTAAAGCGGCTGTGTGATCAAGCTCTATAAACAACATACATATATAGCTGTGTGACTAAATACTTCTTTCCTAAAGCGGCTGTGTGATCAAGCTCTATAAACAACATACATATATAGCTGTGTGACTAAATACTTCTTTCCTAAAGCGGCTGTGTGATCAAGCTCTATAAACAACATACATATATAGCTGTGTGACTAAATACTTCTTTCCTAAAGCGGCTGTGTGATCAAGCTCTATAAACAACATACATATATAGCTGTGTGACTAAATACTTCTTTCCTAAAGCGGCTGTGTGATCAAGCTCTATAAACAACATACATATATAGCTAAGCTCTATAAACAACATACATATATAGCTGTGTGACTAAATACTCGCTTCCAATAGCGGCTGTGTGATCAAGCTCTATACAACTTAAATACAAAGCTGTGTGAGGTGTGACTAAATCATTATTTCTAATAGCAACTGTGTAATCAGGCTATACTTTACTTAAAAAAAAAAAACTTAACTTAATTATTTTATTCCTTCTAAGAACGTGACTCTGTGGCTCATTCAGTATAAGAGTGGCTGTGTGATTAAATCTTATTTATAGGTACTCAAATTACCTATAACTACGTATATAACTATTTTGAAAGTATTTGACTCTCCTTGTTTATCAACTTTAGATATCTTTAAGTGTGATGTTAGTTTTACTAACTATGAACAATTTATACATATCACATTATAGGTACTTGTATTTTATTATCCTTAAAGGGTTAAAATAAAAACAATACATGGATACATAAATTTTATTTAGCGTTCTTTCGGAAATACTACTGGCATTATTCTTCTGCTTACAGATCTTCAACACCAACAGCAACTTCGAGAAGAATGAAGGTCGTGGGACACGACCAGTGCAGGATGGCCGAGTGTTACCGACTACTTCCGGGGGACCACCAATACCAACACGCCCCGCCAACGGAAGTTCCGCTAATAATTATAAATAATTAAGTTATGGTCTAAAACTAGACTTAGCTTCATAAAACCTGTTTAAAATATTAAAATATAATTTACACACACTTCGATTAGTACAATATATTAAAATTAGATTAATTATAAATAAATAGTTGTTTTTAAAATGCAATGTGATGAGTTGTAGCGGGGGTATATTTTTTCGTCTGTATAAAATGGAGTGTAACGATGATTTGGACACATTTCTCTGTTGACTTTGTTAAGGGGTGATTCTGCCCGAATAAATATCGATAAAATAAGTACCGAGCTGCGTGATTATTTAGCCACCCTGACCCACTTCTGTTTCACAGGATAAACCCGAGAATGGAGCTGATGGGGGAGCTTTCGATCTCGTCTGCTGAGATCATGTGTGCTCCTAGGTGCCGGCTTCTGCAGCGGTGCAGCGCTATGCACTCACCGAGGACGTGGATAATCGTTTCCTCGTCCTCGCGACAGAACCTGCAGATTTTGGTATCTGAAAGGCCCATGTTGTGCAGGTGCTTGTTTACTGGCTAGCCAACTGATGATTCTATCTTAGTACCTATATATAAGTTACACCATGGTCTCAACGGACAGCTGGTAAAACGGAAGGTTTGTAGAAACCATCCATCTATACCTCTTTATACCTGTGTCATAGATGACGTCACGAGTGCAGTACCAAAGACCAGATCGGAGAAGAATAAATTAATTAGCATATCGGCGATCGGCGGGAGCGGCAATTATGCAAACTGCCGGCCTGAGCGCTTATTTGTCGACTTTTAGAAGAGGGTAGTGTTGTGTTTCAGTCCATAGTAAGGAAAATATCGATATTTTTTTTTACAGACGAGCAGACGGATCTGTGGAGACCTGATGGCCCATCCGTCTGTGGACACCTGCGACACAAGTGGAGTCACAAGGGCGCTGTTCCGGTACCCTCACTCACGCAGCGAAACACACCACAGAGCTGCTTCAATTTTTGTGAGGCCGTTGTATCACTACGGCCAAGCCGGCCCATTCATGCCGAAGCGTGGCTCTCGCACGGTCAATACCTCTAAATTTTTTGTGCGATAGTCCTCCGTATTCTAGATTTTTGCGGGTGGTCAAAACGGTGGAAAAAGGATGTAAAGTACAAAATAATATGACGAACGCCGGCTGCCTACATTGTAAGCTAATCAGACAACGCATACTAACATACGGCTTGGCATAAATGACAGAGACGGTAAATAGGAGAGCCCGACATAGCCCGCCTGCTCCCAGGAGGAAGGTATGCATAAAGAGGCATTCCCCGGCGTCAACAAAAAAAAGCTATCAGAGAATCTAATAGAATATATTTTTACACTAAACAAAAACAGGAGTACGTCACACGAATATTAATTAGTCCGGGGTGGCGACCGAACCCATGACTTTTGGCATATTCCGCCAAATGTGCCATTGTGTCAGTCCTAGCTATTCCCTTACATTTACGTCACTCAATTAGTCGTCAGGGAATGTCAGCTGTATGAAGAAGAGCGGCAACAGCCGCTGAATGACTGGAACAGAAACGAGATAGGAACAGTATACCATCAAGAGATGGTCAACTCTGCAGAAGGTTTTCGACGGTTGCGTGCGTTTGCACACAAAAGGCTTAACATCAGGAAGGAGATTGATTGATGTGGAACTGCCCGAGCGCGAGTCGCTTGTGTTGTGGTGTTTCACGCCCTATTTGGGGAGAAGTGACATAGAGATGGGACACAGACACAGACTTTGTAGGGAGTGAAGAAACGCACCGGGGAAAAAGCCCTTAGCAAGTACCTGGTGAGCGTCTCCCGGTTTCCGGAAGATTCGGTCCGTATGCCGAGACGGTAGGAAGGACCATGGGCTGGCGGAGGGACTGTGTCTAGTCGTCAGGTCAATGATGGGCAAGAGGTAGTGCAAAGTGGCGCTCTCTTGTTTCGGAGCCCAAGACTCGGTTTTGGTCGGTGAGCCAGCGGAGTAAAATAAAATATTCATTCCTCTAAATAAAACGTGCAAAATAATTAAATAAATAAACGTGTGTTGGCTAAGTGGATAAAAATGAGCCATTCATACGAGGTTCGTGGTTCCTATAAGTATCTGTGGTGTGTATGTAAGTACCTGATGTATCTTTTTTTTTATAGTGACACAGTATATTGGCTCTTATTTGGCTCTCCGTTGTAGTTGATATTTTTTAAAGATTGCTTTAAAAAATATCAACTACAACGGATTATGTTGATAATCCAATAAATAAATATTTCTTCCATTAGCCCGGCGGTGAGGGAAAACATCGTCAACCTGCACGTCTCGAATCATCATCATCATCAGCCCATTTAAGTCCCCACTGCTGGGGCACGGGCCTCCCTCAATCACATGAGGGGTAATTGCCATACTCACCACGCTTGGCAGACGGGTTGGCGAGGGTTTTGATATAAATGCAGAGTTTTCCTTCTCTGGGTGCTGATGATCATGCCAGCAGCTTTACCTTAGTCGCCTTTTACGACACCTCGGTAAAAGTGAGGGTGGCCTATTCTACTCTGCCGGGGACCATGCGGCGGTGTTTCTCAAAGGAATACCTGCAGTATTTGAGATAATGATTCGGAACGTGCAACTGTGATGCAACTGTGTATTGACTAATTTCCCCTGTTGCGAGGGTCAGACGAAAGTCGCTTCACCGTAAATACCAGACTTTTTTTATGTAATAGGTAGGCAGGCGAACAGACGAATCACCTTATGGTAAGCAACTGCCGCCAGCCATGGACACCCGCGACACCAGTGGAGTACAAGTGCGCTGCCAACCTTTAAACCCCCCCCTATCCCCCGGTTTGGGCTTCCGGTACCCTCACTCACGCAGTGAAACACAGCACAGTGCTGCTTCTCGCCGGTTTTTTGTGAGGCCATGGTATCACTCCAGACGAGCCCATTCATGCCGAAGCTTGGCTCTCTCACGGAATCCTGGATCTAAGCGAACACATATATACATACATTTGGACAAAACTGGGAATTACACGCTAAAATGAGGAACCAAAACGTGTATCGATAACCAGATCAGTGTCCCACCATTGCCCGCTCTGTCGAAGTCGCATCGGAATCGACTGCTTGGCCGATATCGCGTCGCCAGCACATCTCTTTGTGTTATAATCCTTGTTTCTATAATTGGCTGAGACCTTATTTCTAAGGTCTTAAAACTCAGTGTTTAGTAGTTTAACACAAGTTGTATGGGTGAAAATCGATGGTTGTAAGACATTGCTGGACACTCACGGCTGGACTAGTCCACCGGTTCAAAGTCGCTCAAAGAGCTATGGAAAGGGCTATGCTCGGAGTATCTCTGAAGGACCGCATCAGAAATGATGTAATCCGACAGAGAACCAGAGTCACCGACATAGCCCACCGAATTAGCCATCTGAAGTGGCAGTGGGCTGGTCATATTAGCCGCTGAACTGACAGCCGTTGG
>JADPWL010003283.1:0-23377 GCA_019059595.1 Marasmia exigua
CTCCGTTACTCCGTGACCATGGCGCTTGCAACAGCGCCGAAATATCGGATACTCAAAAATAAGGTACGACATGGTAGCAATCCCGTAAATAACTATTCTAATGTTAGTGACCATGAAAGTTTAAAACAATTTTCTTTCTTTCTTAAAAAAAATGTATTTTAAAATATTTTTTGTTTTCGAAACTGTAACTTAAATCTATCAGTGAAGACCTGCTATTAGCTTTAAGACATTCATTGTAATTGCTACTGTATTAAGGCAGCTGTTGGTCTTTCGAATAAAATAAAATAAAATAAATCTCGTTCATATTTGTAAAAATCTGATTTGAAAAGGCGTATTTCCGATGGTAAAACAATCTTAAACTTTTTTTAAGTTTATTTGTGTGTATATAACATATTTCAATCAAAAGGTCTTATTTCAATGATAAAAAAATGTTTCCTGTAAAATTTGTTACACTTGAAATAAGACTCCTCTAATAATATACAAGAAAAATTATTCTACTGATCGTGTAACGATCTACTAGGTTTGATTCCCCTGTGTAAGAGTTGCGAAGGTCAGACGGCATTCGCTTCATTGTAACAACCAGACTTCCCGAATCCTGGAGCATAGTCCCGGCGTACCCCGGGCTCCGATGCGACAGCTTTGGACGCAACTGGGAATCATACGTAAAGATTTGGCTGCGGGAGTATTTACCAACGGCTACGACTTAGGGACCTTTAAGAGAAAAGCGTACTCTATTTTATAAAGGCCGGCAACCCATTAGCGATCTCTCTGATTTCGCGGATGTTCATGGGTCTATCTCTCAAGATTACTTTCCATCAAGTGATTCGCTTGAGCGTTTGTCGCCGCTAGATGAAGAGGTGGTTGTATGATGGGTACGTTCAATAAGTACATCATTCAGAAGTTCATACACAACTCTCGTTACGTAAATGCGGCAGACTCTTAACCGGTTTTTCGTAAGTAGGTAAACAAAAGCTTAACAAATTCACACGTCATATAGCTATACATAACTAAGATCGTAAAATGTAAGCAATAAGGGCGAGATTAGGGTGTATCGCGGCTAATATTATATCGTCGGTTATAACTGCGGGTTGTATTACACACAGCTGTAGGTATGTATTTGTTCGAAATACGTTGGACAGGGGTGACCATGGAGTGGTAGAGTTTTATTGTAACTAATTTTTTTACGTGTATTCTGTAAACGTCTTTCTTGACAATATTGAGTAGGTATAAATTTAAGATGTGCAACAGAAGTCATTGTTTATAGTGGTTTGTGTCACATAATAAAGGTTATTAAAATATGAGCAAGATTTTAAAAATGAGCTTTGGTGAGTTTTTAATAGCATTCTTGAGTGTTTTAATACCAAGTTATGTGTAGTCTCCACAGATCACCCCCAATAGATGCCGTATGAGTACCGCTTTCTTCTAATTTCAACGTGTCAATTTAGGCGGTAGGAAAGGGGAGAGGGAGACGTAACACTCGCTACGTGATTGGCTACTTCAATGACAGTCGGTCCAGTAGTGATGTGACGAGTAAAATAACTTTTATTCAATGTCGATAACCTAATATATAATTTTATTGATTATCAAAATGATTTTAACAAGAACTTAACTAGACTTTCAATCTATGCTGTTTAAATTAAACTACCGTCCTCTACATACAAAATGCTGTAATAGTGAGTGAAATTAAATTTAATCAATTTTCATTAAGTTACGAAACGTTGATTTAATAGTATATTTAATAAAAGTTTAATTAATTTATTTATTCATATTGCACAAAGTGTAACTATAAGTGTTGTACTTAATACCGGAAGACGTTTTTTGCCACTCAACCATTAAGATAAGCTTTAAGTTTGTTGATGGTGTGAGAGAAACAATACTAAAACTACAAGTAAAATAATATAAATATACAATTAGATAACAAATTTTTTTTATGTTATATGCGGCAGACGAGCAGACGGCTCACCTGATGGTAAGCGATTGCCGCCGCCCATGGAGCAAGTCGAGCAATAATAGAGTAGGAATAAAAGCACTAATGAAATTAAAAATATATTTATTAAAATATTCACACAAGATACAATAAAATTTATTGGTTTTTAAAATGTACAAGTTTAGTATACACCCTCCTCACTGCAGCCTTTGGATTTGACTTTCTGGTAAGGTACAGTAATCTTATATAAACTAATAAAAATGTAGGTGGTTAGCATCTTGTCAATTATTGAATAATCAATATAAATCAATTTTATACAGTTATAAATGCTGCGAAGCCTAATAAGAATATAGAATAAATATATCTTAATTTTATTTAATTATTCGTTGAAAGAATGCAAATAGTTCCTATTTAATTATTAATTCCGTATTTCCTTGTTGACAAAAAAAAAATCCACATGCAATTTATGATAGGACAAATATCGATATACCTATTATTATTTTTTAGAAAGTTAGTTGTGCATCACTCGTAATTCTTCACGGTCACATTTTTGTTCTATGACAGAAAGAGACGAACATATGAAATAAACATATGAGAGAAAGAGACCTTTTCAAAAAGACATCAACGCGCTTGGACAATCAACATGACACGTCCATTTTAACTGACCTCTCAAAAATTGGCAGAGAAACATAATTTTGGGCAAACCCAAAACGCTTCATACAAATGACGACTAGCGTGTGACGTCACACGCAAGTATATTGTATGCGTTTTTTTTAAATTTTGATTGGTAACATTATCAAATGTTTCGTTTATGGTAAGGGTTTTATTACAAAATAGTAGGCAGGTTGTCGGCCTCTCCTCCAGCGACAGAAAGAGGCATACAATCTAAACCCCAGCGATGCTCCCTAATCGCCACTGTGGAGAGCTTCGGCATGAATGGCTCGACCGGAGTGATACAACGACCTCACAGAAAACCGGTTTGAAGCAAAACTGTGCTGTGTTTCGCCTGTTTTGACTAAGTTTACCGGTGGTCCAAACCGGGGGAAAGGGTGTTTGAAAGTTGGGAGCGCACTTGTGACTCCACTGGTGTCGCGGGTGTCCATGGGCGACGGCACTCGCTTCCCATCAGGTGATCCGTCTGCTCGTCTGCAACCTATCACATAAAAACAAATTGCAAGAGTGGGGAGGACATATAGTACAGGTCGAAGATCCTGACTTCTCTTCCTGTCGACTCCATACCTGTTCTGTGCTCTCATTACGTGCGCGTAATAAGTGCGAGCGCGTGCGTCGTACAGAACGAGCCAAAGCGACAAATGTGCCAAGCGACGAAGAATGCGAAGATGCTGAGGTGGTTCTGATCTCGTGACTCACTCATCGTCATCGTCATCGTCAGCCCATTTAAGTCCCCACTGCTGGGGCACGGGCCTCCCACAATCACATGAGGGGTAATTGCCATACTCACCACGCTTGGCAGACGGGTTGGCGAGGGTTTTGATATAAATGCAGAGTTTTCCTTCTCTAGGTGCTGATGATTATGCCAGCAGCTTTACCTTAGTCGCCTTTTACGACACCTCGGTAAGAGTGAGGGTGGCCTATTCTACTCTGCCGGGGACTCACTCATCTCAGCCATTATATAAGTCTGACTGTCACAGCCTTAACACCAGAAATAAGCACAGACTTGCCGCTCCAAATATCTGGCTCGTAAAATAATACAATTTATCTGCCGTTTAGAATCCAACAAAAGTCTATCAACTTCCTAGTAAATTGATAAACTTACGGATCTTGTAATTTTCCGGTGACAGATCCATGAAATAAACTAAAATGGACACATGGAGTTTGGCACTTGCAGCAACGATTTGTGACTCCATTTGTATTGAAAGAAAGAAAGAAGAAGAAAGAAAAAATATTTATTAGGACACAATTAAAAATTACAAGTACATTTAAATAACACAACTTAAAATTTTACAGTAGGCAAATCAATACAGGTGTACAAGTAAGTATATATGCCCAAAATGGTATCCACTCAGCATGTGTTAGCGACTAGAGTAGGAGCCGCTAACGCTGGTTTTCAGTGGAACCAGTTATTATTATGAAGGGTTGTTTAAGAATGGAGAAATGTGAGAACGGCTAGGGATAGAAAAACAAAAACGAGCGCATGCATTTTGTATTCTTTGAATCATTTTCTTGGTGCGGGCAAGCAGACAATGTCCATAAACACTATCGGCATAATTCAGTTTAGAGAGGATGAGTGATACGCAGAATTTAACTCTAATATCTATACTCAAACAATCTCGGATGCGATACAGTACCTTTAGTCTATAAAAGCAATTTCTCATAGTATATTGCTGGTGTCAATGAGCGATGGCAATCGCTTATTATCAGGTGATCCATCTGCTTGTCTGCCACCTATCGCATAAAAAAGTTCGATAATAATTCAAGATAAAATCCCAAAAATATGGTTCAAAATTTCAAATCCAAACGTTATCAGTCTCCTGACAATTTAATTCGGAAAATGGGCCGGTTAACATCACCCTTCGCACAAAACCGTGTGACCCATCACTCATTACCAGTAATGAGAAATTTTCTTATCGCCCGGCCCTGGTTTTATCAGGGACCCTAGTGATGTCCCTAGGTAGGCGACTGTCGATAATAATATCCTCCAACCGATTTCGCCTAAGGCGGCCGATCTCAACGATCAGCCACGTACGCAGGATATATAGTGCTCAATTGACTGCGCAAACACAAATGCACTCTCTATTCCCTTGCCCTCATAATCTGATGGGACATATGCCGGGGACCGTAAGAAATAATTGGTGGGCCACCAGTCCGCCGGGAGGCAGCTGGTGGCCCGGAAGAAATGATGCACCAGGTCTTGTATACGTAACTGGTTATTATTGATAATGCAAAAGGTATAATGTGAGAACATCTCCAAGGTTTATAGGGTCAAGTTGCCTAAGTTGGACCGGTTCGCAATTTGTACCACCTCAAAATCTACCAAACCTTAATATTTAGATTAGAATTGGCAACACTAAAAAGAAGTGCTACCAATATGACGCAATCGCTGCCATTTTGAATTCGGTGACACAACAGGTTAAATTGTGGTGAACCAAAATAATTATTAGGGCGTGTTTATCTTGTTTTTCGGATGTTTGGCTAAGGATTTTCTGTTGCAATGCTAAGTACACTACAGCTGCTATATACGTTTTTGGAAAGAACACTTATTAGTGTGTTTTTTAGAAAATATATTTTCACGATTGGCATTTCGAGGTTATGATGCAGGCTTGCATAATAATAAAACTTAGTGTTGCCTAATTTGTACCAGGTAGGGTACCCCTAAATTGTACCGGTACAATTTAGGTGTATGATGGTTCTTCAACTCGTTTTTTAACTAGATGAAAATCTTTTCAGATGTCTGGCGACAGTAAAAAATAATATAAATAGACGCAAGGTGACTTACAAAAAGCCTTTGATTGTTTAAAAAATAAATCTATGGGAATTAGTCAGTGTTCACGCACGAAGAGAGTTAATTAAACCTTTTCTTTTTAATGACTCCTCTTTCAAATGAGTGTTGATTTTTCTTATTTTAATTTATAATATTTAAAAGTTCCTATATTGAAATTAGTTCATAAATATTAACAACATTTTCAACTGATTAAGATTTAAGTAGATTAAGAGAAAACTTGAGCTGCTTTATATACTTGAAATTATTATTTTATAACGGTGTTCTTTTTGGTTATTTGAAGTTTATTTGGGGTACTTAGGTACATTGTTAATGTTTCGAAATTTATGGATACTATTTTTATAAAGATTTATAACGCCAAAACTAATTTAAATTTATAAAAGGCATTTGAATTTAATTAAGATCTTAGGGTACAATTTAGGACACCTATGGTACAATTAAAGAAACCGGTTTCCTAAATTGTACTATTTCCGACTTTTTTTAAAATTCTTATTGTCGTCATATTTTTATATATTACTCATATTATAGTAACAAAAAAATACCTAATGCCAATAGACCAAACCTTTTATTTCTACTGAAAACATACTCAAAAGTCAAATAGTTTTTGAGACAGCTCGTGAAGTTTGTTAACAGGTACAATATAGGCAACTTTACCCTATACCAGGGATGACTGACGTCATATCGTATTACATACGTGGTCAGATCTGCTGACATAGCGTACGCGACCGAGATAACAGTAGGTCTTATAGATAACCCTTATCGTGCGTGCAGAGCTGCTACAGTACTCCCCCCTTTGAAAAAAACAAGGAGTCCTTTATACGAGAGTTTACAGTATATAAATAAATAACTTACACAATTATTAAAATTTCACAACAACAATGTTTAAAACAATAATAGAATAATTATATCGCACGTTCTAAAAAAAATTTAGCTATGTTCGTACGTCGCTGAAAAATGTGCTGATTTGGTCCTCCGCTCGGTTGATAAACTTCATTATAGTCGCCTGTCGCGTGTGTCCCCGGCAGAGTAGAATAGGCCACCCTCACGCTTACCGAGGTGTCGTAAAAGGCGACTAAGGTAAAGCTGCCGGCATGATCATCAGCACCCAGAGAAGGATAACTCTGCATTTATACCAAAACCCTCGCTTGACAGAGGGTTGCTCTGTCAAGCGTGGTGAGTAAGGCAATTACCCCTCATGTGATTGAGGGAGGCCCGTGCCCCAGCAGTGGGGACTTAAATGGGCTGATGATGATGATGATGATAGTCGCGTCGTTTGCACTTCTTGAACAACCTCATCTGTTTCTTTGCCTTGGGTTGGGTAATTCTCATGATATCCTCATGTGGCGTATTCCTTGGCTCGTTAAATTCGCTCTGGAGGTTCTGGAGTTCTAGTGAAATGGACACATATTTCACTTTTGGAGAAAACTCCTTAAATATCATGGCCGTCACAATGTCACATATTGGCGCCGTATTTCATTGAGCAATTGGCTCAGTATTCTTCCTCAATCTGGTGCATTACTTGGCTCCAGAGCGACAGCTTTAGAAGCAACCGGGAATTACACGCTAAGAACATTTCGTTTCGGGACTAGTTTTAAACTGGAACAATAGATGGAGCTGGATGTTGATTACATCGCGCATGTGTTTTGCGTTGTCGATTTACCTATAAGCTTAGTTGCTCTAAGTATTTACCTCTAGTATTTTCTCAGACGGGTTGGCGAGGGTTTAGATATAAATGCAGAGTTTTCCTTCTCTGGTTGCTGATGATCATGCCAGCAGCTTTACATTAGTCGCCTTTTACGACACCTCGGTAAGAGTGAGGGTGGCCTATTCTACTCTGCCGGGGACCACACGGCTTAACAGTAGGTTATGCTCATATAACCTTTTGAAAATAGAACATTCGTTCCATGAATGTTTTGACAACTGAACATTTAAATTTATTGCCAACAGAAAATAATATTTCGTCATCAGTTCTTTGTTCTTAGGTTAGTTAAGTTCAGTCAAAGCCATTTGGCTAAAGTTATTAAGAATAAAATTAGTTAAATATGGAAATTGACATGATCAGGTTTAAGTTAAAAGTGACGTAGGTTATATTAGAACTACTTAGTGACCCCAAAGAAGAACAAAAGACAGTTGGCAAAAGTTTTTAAAATCAAATCAGTTAAAAATGGAAACTGACATGATCAGGTTTCAGTTAAAAGTGACGTTAGAACTAATTGTCCCACAGAAAAACAAAGGACTGATGGAAAAAAATGGTTGGTATAACGTTGAAACTTTCCGTTGTCGAATCGTTCTGATGGCGAAATGATCTCCAATGAGCCCCCCCAGTTAGCAGACTGAATAGAAATTTAAATGGGCTTAAAATTCAGGATTTTTGCGTAAATTGTACATTGAGTCTCTGCATACCTAGTTTTTAAGTTTTGTATTTTGAGAAATAAAGACTAATCTACTCGGACTAATTAATGATCTGTGGACGAAAGGTCAAGTATCCCGTTGGTCAAACGTTCATGGGCGAAATGACTGTTGACAAAATGTTTCAGAATTCTTATCGACAGCACACATATCCCCTCACTATGCTAGGGACTGTAGGGACGGAATAATTATAAAATGGTGCCTCATTCGCGATGCACTCGCAGCTTTTCGTGCCACCTCTGTCTTTAATGACATTTCCACCTGTATTTAATGATATTCCCTCTCTTACAAAATGAGCTTTCAAAGGGATGGCAGTATGCAAAGAGGCCTAATTTTGTCATTATTTTACGTTATATTACAGGGAAGAGTGGAAGGTCAACACTCCCGAGGCAGTTACAAAGTGTACAGACAGTATCAATTATGCTACAAAGCGTGCCTTGACTGAATGTGCACGCAGTGCCACAAACAGAGAAAGATGGAGAAGTCTCGCTAAAGCCGCTACCCACGACGACCAAGAGACGTTCTAGTAAATTAAAAACGTGAAAGTTTGTGTTGATATAATGGATGTAATGGATTCTATTTCATGCAAAAAGTACTGAATTTATTTTCGTAAAACTTCGTAATAGTATAGCTTACATATTATAATTCATCAGCGCCCAGAGAAGGAAAACTCTGCATTTATATCAAAACCCTCGCCTACCCGTCTGCCAAGCGTGGTGAGTATGGCAATTACCCCTCATGTGATTAAGGGAGGCCCGTGCCCCAGCAGTGGGGACTTAAATTGGCTGACGATGACAATGACATAGGCATATGTATAATAGACATATGTACAAAGTAATACAATATTTATAATCTTTCACAACATCAAATACATTGATCGATTGATTGATGCTCAAGCATCTGTGTTACGCGGATATCAGAAACAACAGCGGAATTAAAAATATAAAATCTCATACCTTCTTTTCTAAATATAAACTTATTAGTAAACATCCAGACCAATACTTACAGACATGATGCACACCAATATTTCTCTTGCATCAGAGGCAGTGTTCACTACCACTGATCCAAACTGGTCGTCAATTATATATTGTCATCATCATCATCATTTCAGATAATAGCCGTTCACTACTGGACATAGGCCTTCTCCCATATTCTTCACACAGATTCTTTCGACCTTCACCACATCGACGTTCCACCTTGTGGGGGGTGCCACGGCTGCGATTTTCTGTACGTGGCCTCCACTCGAGGACTTTTATGCCCGTCTGTTCTCCTCGCTATGTGCCCTGCCCATTGCCACTTGAGGTATCCTTTGGGCTATCTCGATGACCTTAGTTCTCCTCCGGATCCCATAGTTTCTGATACGATATATCTTGTATGTTGTCTTAAATATTACGAAAATTCCATCACCACGTGGGAGAAACCGCGGGGCGCAGATACATGGTTTGAAATAAAAGATCATGGCTTATAGCATGAATTTATTAACTGCCTCGATGGCGCAGTGGTTAGTGGATCGCACTTTAAAGCGACGGCTGTGCTTGGGGTCCCGGGTTCGATCCCCGGGTCGAGTCAAAATTTGTACCTGAGTGTTTCTGTTACGAAATTCTCAGTGTCAGCCCGGAGTCTGGAAGTTGGCGGTCTTGTACCCCCGTGCCTAGCACGTTAAACTGTTGGTCCTGCGCCTGATCCCTCTTCGGTCGTGTAACAGTGGTGTCCGTAATACCACCCACTATCAGAGGAAAGTGCATCTTTGTACCTGAGAAAAGTGTTTTGTCCTTACATTTCAGTATTTAATTTTGCAGAGACATCGTCTTTCTTCCTACCAGTTTTTTTAAAGCGATAAACGAGCAAGCGGGCCACCTATCGTCTGTTCTCGTACTCACCTTTGTCTGTAGTTTTAATGTGTCAATGTTACCTTACCTATGTTTTCTAATGAATGTTCATTGTTAAATTATTTATTGTGATGGTCAATAAAATGTTTCTTTCTTTCTTTTCTTTCTAATGGTAAGTTATCACCGCCGCCCATAAACATGCGAACATCACATGAACACCTCGAGATTTAGAAAGGAGTACGCTCTTCTCTTGTAGGTCCCTCAGTCGTAGCCGTGGGGAAATACTCCCGCAGATAAACTGTTTCACAAAACTGAGGTACACCACGTACCTCGAGAAAGCTCTGCGAGAAACAAACAGTAAGTATACTGCCAAGATCCATCAAGATGAGGGTTGGTCTGAAGAAAGTCTGGTTAAGTTCTTCTATCTAGAAGTTATTTTTTTATGTGAAAGGCAACAATCGGGCGAGCAGATCACCAGATGGTTACCGACCATGGATACTCGCAATACCAGTCAACAAGCATTACAAGTGCACGACATTGAGATCTTCAAGAAATGGGCCAATATATTCATAAAAGGCCGGCACCGCATCTCTACTCCATCTGGTGAGGCTGATGTTTTTTTATGTGATAGATGGCAGGCGAGCAGACGGATCACCTGATGATAAGCGAATGACACCAGCAAGAAACTTAGCAGTTACTATTTTTAAAAAAGTTGTTTCACAAAATATCACCATTAACTTAAAAATAAAGTACCTACGATTTTTGTGTTACTAATGTTAAATTATTGACCGTGGGAGAGTCACACTTTAGCATGAATGGGCCGGTTCGACCGGAGTAAAACTAAAGCCTCACAGAAAACCGGCGTGAAGCAGCATGAAGCAGCATGCTGTTTCGCTGCGTGAGTGAGGGTACCGGATGCCCAATCCGAGGGAAAGAGGGGGATTTAAGGTTGCCAGAGCACTTGTGACTCTAATGGTGTCGCGGTTGTCCATGGGCAACGGTAATCGCTTACCATCAGGTGATCCGTCTGTTCCTCTGCCACCTATGACATAAAAAAATGTCATTGAAAATCGTCTATTTTATAATAGCCTTTTTTCATTAAACAGTTTTTTATTTACAATTTAAACTTATGTGTGAGCAAGTCAATAATAATCTGAGGTAATTTATTAAACATTATTATGCTCAATCCTATAAACAAAACATTAGCGATTTTCAAGAAATGAGCTCCGCATTTGTGATGTTTTGGCTGTTGCATGGCGGCGGTGATCACTTACCATCAGGTGAGCGGTCTGCTCGTTTGTCCTCTATAATGTAAAAAACATCTTTTGAAACCCACTGCGCGAAGGTAAACAAACAGGCATAGTCAAAAATACATTTTTCTTCCCCAAATAATGTTTTAATAATGCCATCTAGCGGGCATAGCGAAAATACCCAGCTGTGTAAGTATGGAGACGAACTGACCGTGAGAGAGTCATGCTTCGGTATCAATGGGCTGGGTGAAGTGGTATCACACTCACAAAACCGGCGTAAAGCAGCTCCTGTGGTGCTCTATGAAGGGAAAGAAAGAAAGAAAGAAAATACATTTATTGAACATCACAATACACAGGAAACAAACATTTACAGTTGGTACACGGTTTAAAACAACATAAATTTTACACAGAAGAGGGATAAAGAGATGTGGATAGTGTGTGGTCAATCAGGTCCCGACCTCAGCATTAGCTGCTACTACAATATCTGCATTGCCGCAGCAGCGCTGGTATTCTGGCTGAAGGGGTATTTTAAAGGATAGGATTATTGACCGATTTGCAGAATTCATTTTTTAATTAAAGAAATTTCTCAAATTGCTCACATTGTCACCATATCAGGATCTGATGATGGGATCCAAGAAAAATCAAGGGCAACACTCAAGCTTTATGGGCACATGTAATGTTTTTATATCATTTTTCAAAGCTGCATCAGTATTTATGCCTGATTCTATAAATTTTGTGGCTCAGCAGATGATGGAATGTCAACTCCTCAACGGTTAGAAGTTAAAAGATATATATTTCAATACTGTATTCACATTTATTCAAATAGTTATTTGGCGGGTGTAGGAGGTGAAGTGGGCTTCCGAAAAAAAATCCACGAAAAATAAACACCTTCAAAAACCACGAACTAAAAATGGTAAAATAATATTCTTTCATACACTTCGAATAACAGATTACATATAACAGTACACTCGAGAAAAGGTGTGATCGAAATCGGCGCCCAATACTATCTTGTAATACTTCATTCAATTATTCAACAGGAATTAGACGCCGAATTCGGTAACACCTTTTCTTGAGTGTACTGTTATAAAATGTTATTTGAAGTGTATGAAGGAGCTAAAAATATTATTTTACCCTTTTTAGTTAGGGTGTCTGGGTGTAATATATGTATTTACGTATATACACGAAGACTTTTAATCGGTGATCAGGACCTACTGATTCCGACTAGGTGGATGATGGCCATTGCTATAGTAATAGTAGTTACATGTCAGCGTTCCATTTTTTTTTTCTTGTCTGGGACTTTAAGTTAATAACTATGAATATGGTCATCCTACTCCTCCTTGTTACAAATAAAACCTCTTCATAAGTACAGGTACAGTGATGATAACAAACCTCATTAGAGATTTAAAGTTTTTCATGTTATTGGTAGAAAACTGTCAAATGGCAGACAACGTCAAATAAAACAAATTAAAGAAAATTAAAATAGCTTTCTACACATCTTGATCGTCGACGTATCTTCTTCACTTCATAAAAATGTAGGAAGACCATACATTCCAATTAAATTTAGATATCTAATAAAATTTAAAATAAAACCTAAACAAAAAGAAAACATGTAAATACTATTACTATAGCAATGGCCATCATCCACCTAGTCGGAATCAGTAGGTCCTGATCACCGATTAAAAGTCTTCGTGTATATGTGTTCCTCCGTTGTCTGATATTTGTAAAACAAGTGCTTAAGATACTTAGTACGGAATCAGGTCAACGTATGAGATGTTGTGAGAATTATTATTATTATTAGTGTTTTTTTGGTATTACGTTTGTATGGGAAATACGTTATTTATACACACTCACAAAAACACAAATGTGTAGATAAAAAAATCGCTCTCCACATTTCTGTCCCAGGCAACCTTCCCCGGACATATGAATCCGTCGTTTACGCGGTTGTCCCGGGCAGATATTGCTCAGTGTTTTAGCTCTCTTAGTTTTTGTTTCTGCGTATTATGGAAACGAGCGTTTTATTTGCGGCCTATGTAGTTGATTTATTCCTTTCACCTAGGACAAGTTTATGGGCAAAAAATATGGGCCGCGCGAGCGAAATGGATTTCGCGTTTAGGGTACAAACCTGCTCCTGCCGGCTTCAAAATGTTTTGTAAGTAGGTCACACTTTAATATGTCGCCTACAGGGTAATGTTTTCTGTTTACTGTCAGAAATGTATTCTGACAAATTATTTATTAGGTACATAATATATTTGAGGACCGCATCAGAAATGGTGTAATCCGACAGAGAACCAGAGTCACCGACATAGCCAACCGAATTAGCAAACTGAAGTGGCAGTGGGCTGGTCATATTAGCCGCAGAACTGACAGCCGTTGGAGTCGTAAAGTCCTTGAGTGGAGACCGCGACTCGGTAAGCGTAGTGTAGGACGCCCTGCGACAAGATGGGATGATGACATTCGAAGGCTGGCTTGTGTGGGCTGGATGAGAGTGGCCGAAAATCGGGAGCAGTGGACGAGTGTGGGTTCCTGATGATGATGATATTTGATTTTTTTTTTAATTTCAGCTAGTGGCCTACCCCATAGACGTGCACCCTAAACAGAACTTTTTTGTAGATTCTTGAAAAACCGCGCAAAAGCCTGATACGACGTTCTGGGTGACGTTCTTTCTCTACCGCACCCGTATAGAATCTCCGGCAGGGCCGGTTGGATCTCTTTCACACTCTGTGACGTGTTTTCCGAAAATGGCACATTCCGTTTAAGGTGACAGGTAGGGCACACTAGCGACGCCAATCGGTTTTAATTTTTAGCTACTAAACTGGATCTATTTTAAACATTTTCTGGATTACAACCTCTCGGCAAACACTTATACTATTTATTAAATAACCATGCACGAATGTTGGGTCCAGCGCGTACGCGTAAAAGGACCCAACATTTGTGCATAGTTATTTAATAAGTAGTATATAAGTTGTAACCCCGACATTGTTTAAAATAGATTCGGTTTAGTAGCTAAAAATTAAAATCGATTGGCGTCGCTAGTGTGCCCTACCCGTCAACTTAACATCAAATTCTCAATACAGAAACCGGCCATAACTCTAATAATCTAGGCCCTAAGTTGAAAGTCAGAATATCAGTGACCAGATGGCGCAATTGGTAGTGACCCTGCCTCTTACGCCAAAGGTCGTGGGTTCGATCCCCACCCTGGACAAACATTCGTGCGATGAACACTTGTGTTTGTTCAGTGTCTGGGTGTAATATATGTATTTAAGTATGTATTTGTGTTCCTCTGTTGTCTGATATCTGTAACACAAGTGCTTAAGCTACTTAGTACAGAATCAGGTCAACATATGAGATGATGTGAGAATTATTATTATTATTATTATTATATATTATTATATTATCAGTCAGTCAGGCATCAGAGTGCATCTATCTAAGTATTTAATTTATCAATATTTATCTTAAAGCATCGCTCTTCGGTCACTTCCGGCAACGGTCGCGCCCTCTGTTGGCACGTCCGGCCTCACCATATCCGGATGCTGCACACTGTGCTCTCTATTAGGGATGTTATGGATATAAAATTTCGGTTACGGATTGGATACGGATATAGGAATGATTATTATACCGGATACGGTTACGGATACGGATAATAAATTATTTCGGATTATCCGTTAGTTTCGGTTACGGATATTATATTTTTAAGGAATTTTAAACGTAAAATACTAATAGGTAATAAAGTAGTTTTATTTCGTTTTTGGCAGGAATTACAATCAGTCTGTAAGTAATTATTACAGCTATTTAAAATAAAAATAAATATAAATAATTATATTATATTGAGTATTATCTAAATTTTAGATGTTTTAGATCAAAAACACCTATCCGATACTATCCGAAACTTTCATTTCGGATTCGGTTACGGTTACGGATGATTTTTTATATCGGATATCCGATAGTTTCGGTTACGGTTACGGAGCTCCCTAACACCCCTGCTCTCTATAAGCGAAGGTTGGACATAAAATAAAGTCAAATTACTAAGGTCGGTTTATTGCAAGAATCCATTATTTTACAAATATCATCAAGTACAAACTGTGCGGATAAAGAATGGGATCAGAAATGGCAGCGAATCTATTCACTTCTCGCTCGCACACTATTTGAGTCTATACTCGCACTCGTGGGTGTGCGAGCGAGAAGTGAATAGATGCGCCGCCATTTCTGATCCCATTCTTTATACGCACAGGTTGTAAGTTAGTAAAGTTTCGGCGGGTATGGCTAAAACAAGCCGCGTGGGCTGATGCAATTCAAAGGTTTTAAATTAGTGTCTAGTGGTTTTTAGTGTACAAATTTGATGTTTAAGATACTGTAAATAGTTAATTTTTTTATATTTTAATATTTTTAATATGTACATGACATGTAATATGTAAGGTAACAATAAATGAATGATCATGTCGAATCAAGCACTTGCAAATTTTGTCGGCTCAGTAATGCGTTCAGTGGTCTTATTAATAGAATGACTATTCTACCTGGATCGAGGAAAATGTAAGTTCAAGTCAAAGAGTAACTTATATATACTGAGACAGAGGCATCAGTCGGCTAGCCAGTACTAGCGCCATCTAGAGGAAAACGACCAATACAAAACGGCTTTATAGAACGGCCACCTTCGAGAATCAGTCATGGAGACGATTATTTTAATTTTAATTTGCAATATATCAAAATTCTCAATACCGAACAAAACGAACGAAATCACCTTGGTTCGAGTCCCGCCTGAATACGAGATGAAATTTTAAGTGTGTTATTTACTTAAGAATAAATTGCAAAATATTACTAATGATACGTGTCTGAGCCTATATGACAGTTTAAGTGTTCAAAATGGCAGTAGATTTAAAAGCAAGTATCTAACTTTTATATTAGAGCCAAAGACTCGCGGCAGTCGGTGTCATATTATATTTATAATTTATGAATCGCATACTCTATCGTCTGTCGGGAGTCTTTACCTTGAATAAGGTAGTACCAAGTAAAAAAAAGTTGAATAAAATTAAATTGAAAATTTAAAACCCCCTGACGGCGGCCATCATGGATTTGAAATTTGTCACAATTGATATATTCTGCTACTCAAGCCTTTTTATATGATACCCATATTGTGGGAGTTGTGTTAAAACGTACAATCCATATTTTTGTGACGGCGGCGATCTTGGATCGATTTTTATTCAACATGGTGTCACTCCTCGACTTGTAGTTTTAAATGGAGAAATAAAACTAGGGAATAAATGAATACAATTACTTTTATTCCCCGCCAAAACCGCCGTCGGAGGCACACAAATTTGTGAGGTCGTGGGTTTGAAGGGCCGTCTGCTTTCACTTCACTTTCTAGGCACTCCCCTGTAGGTCCACTGGTAGTAGCCCGAGACGGAGACGATGATCGCCAATTTCTCAGGCGGCGGATGTGGTGAATCTGAATTTTTCAGTAGACGGATGTGGTGTTGCGCCTCTCACAGGATGCTACGCCAACGCGCTCTGCCTCCAACAGTCTTCCCAATCCGGTAATAAATCCTGGAATCACCATTCCAACAAATTAGGCCATGATCAAATTCTTCCGTTCTAAGCAGGTACCACCGAGGACAACAAGGAAAGTACCTATCCAAATTTTGTAGTAGCTTTGTCTCGGTGATAAACTGATCAGAACGGAGTTTACAAAAAAATATAAAAAGCTGTGAAGCTTGCGGAGCTAGTGAAGCTAGATTCCTGCAAATAAGTAACATATCTATTTACATTATTTCCTATATAACCATAAGAGAAGCTTTTAAAATAAAACAAAAATAAGGTTCCACAAACCCGAGCCATATAAGCAAAATCGAAACATAGGTACTTTTAGCTCGACCCGGGCATCGAACCCGGGACCCCGAGATCACAGTCCGCTACTTAATCCACTAATCCAACGGGGTGTCACGGATGTTAAGGTTATTTACAATAATTAAATAAGCATCAACAATTAATTTTTTTTGAATTTTGAAAAGTACGTTAGTCTACATATTTTTTCTATGAGGGTAGAAAATACTCATAATTTCACAGGATTATTTGCATCTATAAAATAAACATACTGATTAAAAATAACATCTACGATTGCGCTTACCATTGCAACTAAAACTACAAAGCGAATCAACTGTAAGCAAAGACAGTAGGCACAATTTAGATATGAGCCAAGAAATAATGTTTAATAGGTTTTTGTGTGCTATTTAGAACTTACCCTAGATCGGGATATCAACGGATCACAACAATTCACAGCGGAATAAATTAAATACTAAAAATGTATCGCTCGTTGCTAAGTTAAAGCACGTAACGGTTCTTTTGAAAAATGCTTGTTGCGAGGAGACGTGCAAACTGTCATCAGCCTAGAAAGCGACTGGCGACCCTCCGCTCACCTCTGCCCGCGCGCACCTGCCGCGACCGGTTTCCGCTGCGCCGTTCCGAAATCGATTTCTAGTTACTCATTATTGTTTATGACTTATGTAAATGATTAATTCTTTTAATATTTTTTTTTATTTCTAAAAATTTTACTTTAGTTTATTGTAAATATGCACTGTAAATACAAGTTTTAAATTATTCTTAATGTTATGTAAGTTCATTATTTTATTTATTCTTACATTTATATTTTATCGACAAACCAGAATCTGTAGTTTAAGATTGTATGTGTAACGTTCCGTTACAATGGCTAAAAACACTCCCCCCTTATTCATCTTTCAAACAAAAAAAAACAATATTAAAACCGGTTGATTTGTACGGGAGCTGCGATGCCATAGACAGACACACAGACACGTCAAACTTATAACACCCGTTCTTTTTTGCATCGGGGGCTAAAAATAGTAGGAAGTGAAAGCACTCACTGATTGTTATTTTTGTCCAAATGTCCCATATAAGATCCACTGTGCGTTTGGCCCACTTCCTGCTCACCCTTGTTACAGTTATTTCCCGGACAGGTGGGTTACGGGTATATTGGCAAAGTTACGGATTGATTGATTGACGGCCTTGCGGTTACTAAAACTTGCAATTTCTAAACTAAATAACTATGTATACGTTGCAAGAACAATGATATGATAATCCCTAAGGGACCTTTTTTAAACTGAACTAATGGTTGAAAAAAGTCACCAATGGTCAAATATCGCCAGAATATTTATGCTTATTGTTAAAAGATAAAGATAAATATAAAAAAAAAATTATTCAATTTAGGTCCACACAGAACACTTATGAATGTCAAAGTAGTACATATTATCTACCGCTGGTTCCGAATGTAGATTTCTACTGAGAAGACACCAGCAAGGAACTCAGTATTTTTGACATCATGTAATACAATTTATAGTTTTCATTCTTCACTCTATTTTGTTATTAATTTATAATATTTGTATGCTATGTAACTAGCAAGACACGAGATCTAATAATGTAATTTCCACCACGTATATAAACCGTGTTTTATGCAAATAAATATCTTGAATCTTGCTTGACTCTAGTAGTTACTCTTTTCAAATATTAATGATGTTACAGAGTTTCAATTGAAAAGAGAAAAAAAAATACTATTATGAAAGTTAATAGACCACTATGAATAACAACTCAAAAGATTAATCAATGACCAAGAATCCTTATCATTTAAATAGTCTTGTACACTAAAGTAACCTTTCTTCATTAGGCAGGTTTTAATATGACACTTAAACTTATCCAGTGATAGGTTAATGACATTGTGGTTATCACGATGTCCAGATTGCAGTGGTCCGGAAAAACAGACTTTGGCAAGCTTAACTACTACTTCACTTTACTTCACTTTGGCTTTTTTTAGACATATAACTAAGTTAAATTAAACTGGCTCACGCATTGTTGTAATTTGGTATCGTCTTGTGGGGAAGCAGCACAGAGGTGGAAAGATGATTCTTACTCCAAAAGAGATGCTTGAGAATAATAGTCAATATAAATATCATGACCAGCTGTAAGCCCTTTTTTATAAAAGAAAAAATCTAACACTAACCAGCATGTATATTTTGGAATCTGGTATTTTTGTAAGGAAAAATTAACATCTCATAATACAATACAAAAGGAGAAAAAACATTGAAAAGTTCAGGAATAAGTTTTTTCATGACCCGTTTGGAACAGTGGTAGTGAACGCTGCCTTTGGTCCAAGGGTTGCAGGTTCGAATCCCGCACAGTAAAAACATTTGTGTGTATGAACTTGTCTGTTTGTATTGGTCTGGGTATTTGGATGAATAATAAGTATGTATTTTTAAAAGAAAAGTATTATATGTATATATTTGTAATTCCGCTGTTGATTCTGATTTCCGTAACACAGGTTGAGCTACCTATCTCGGAGTCAGATCAATGTATGTGATGTTGTGAAATATTTGTTTATTTATTAAAAGCTTTCTTCTAATTGAAAAATGTTACTTAATTTTTTTTTTAAATTTTTGTTAGTAAAAAGTTTTTTTTCTAATTGAAAAATGTTACTACACGCTGTTGGAGTTCTTTAAATGAAAATAAATTCATAATTCAATTTTAATTTATTTAATGTATTAAATTTTTTTATTTATTTAATTTATTAAATTTTTTTATTTATTTAATGTATTAAATTTTTTAAATTTATTTAATGTAGGTAAAGCTCTGGCATGATCATCAGCACCCAGAGAAGGAAAACTCTGCATTTATATCAAAACCCTCGCCAACCCGTCTGCCAAGCGTGGTGAGTATGGCATTTACCCCTCATGTGATTGAGGGAGGCCCGTGCCCCAGCAGTGGGGACTTAAATGGGCTGATGATGATGATGATGATTAAAATAAATAATACTGTCATTGTTGTGCAATATTGTCATTGTTATATAATTCTTTAATCGAATCCTAACCTTAATGTATTTTGAACTTTATTTATTGTAAGCCAAGAGTGCAATGCCCTATCAGGGTTCATGTTTGAACTAAATTTAACAATCAACCTGTAATGTATTTAAAACATGATTGCAATAAACGTGTGCATTTGAATTCGAAAAAAAAATCGGGCCTTAGTATTTTGATCAAACTCCCGAGTGGTTTTATGAAATTACAATAAAAATATTCTCCGATGATTGTTTGAATGGATTCTGAAAACCGTGAATCACTTATTATTTAAATCTCAATTTATATGTTATCCCTGCGACACAAATATATAAACTATTTGTAAAGAGGCAACGCTATACACGCGGCGGCGCGTTATAACACATTTGTCTTTTAAAAGAGTTGTTCTGCGCATCTCTACTGACTTTAATTACATAATTAGGTTTATTCACATAATTAAATGACAAAAAAATTGTAAAGGTTAATCAAGCAGACAACGGCAACGCTTATAGGTAATCCGAAAACATGAAACGCTTGCGCGATGTAATCGACACCTAGCGCCATCTATCAGTATAAATATTTTTTTATGTGATATGTGGCAGACGAGCAGACGGATCACCTGATGGTAAGCGATTGCCGCCGCCCATGGATACCCGCGACACCAGTGGAGTCACAAGTGCACTGCCAATTTTAAAACCCCTTTTCCCCGGATTGGGCCTCCGGTACCATCACTCACGAAGCGAAACACAGCACAGTGCTGCTTCACGTCGGTTTTCTGTGAGGCCGTGGTATCACTCCGGTCGAGCCAGCTCATTCAGGCCGAAGCGTGGCTCTCCCACGGTCAAATCTAATGTCTAGAAACTAAGTATGCCGGACCAGTTATTTATAAAACTGTAAACGAGGTTTCAAAAGAGTCTTCTTTCACGGTAGGCAGCGGCATGACTGTGCTCCGGCATTGTTGATGTCTATGAGCGGCGGTTACCGCTTACCATCAGATGAGCCGCCTGCTCGTCTGCCTATTTTTCTCAAAAAATAAATATACGTTTGCGTTTTTCGCGGAACTTTCTACCACGTACCGCAGTTCTGTAGAACGGTTTTTCTAGGGGAGTATTTCCCGACGGCTATGACTAAGGGACCTTAAAGAGAAGAGCGTACTCCTTTTTAAAAAGGCCGGCAACGCATTAGCGATCTCTCTGATTTCGCGGATGTTAATCGGCCGCGATGATTGCTTTCCATCAGGTGACACACTGGCTCGTTTGTCGCCTCTAGCATAAAAAATACTAAATATATTTATTTATCTCAAAATATTGTCTGTCTGTTTGTTCACGCTGGTTTCACAAACTTCTGAACGGTTATGTAAACAGTAACATCTCTTTTTTTATGTGATAGGTGGCAGACGAGTAGACGGATCGTCTGTTGAGCGAGCGGAGCGATTGCCGCCGCCCATAGACACCCGCGACACCATTAGAGTCACAAGTGCCCCCCTTTCCCTTTCACTCACGCATACACAGCTCTTTAAACAATTCTTACTAACCACTCTGGGCAACTTTTTAATCTCGACAAACCATTATGAATGAGGGTTCGATCTGTGCTCTATTTTAATCGTTTCAATAAAAGTCGTGACCTCCTAGCTCAGTGATTCACAAACCAATATAAGTACTCTATTGCAAACCATGGTTCGTGACCAAAGAAGTAGCATTTGCACTTTGTTTTGAATTTAGATTTCAGCATGAATGGGCCAACCCAACCAGAGTGACACCACTGCAGTACTGCACGGGCGGCGTGAAGCAGCGTCTACGCTGTATTCAGCGGGAATCGGAAGCTTAATTTAGAGGGAAGGCGATATTAAAGATTAGGAGCGCACTATTCTTGGACAAGTAAATGTCACCTGACTCCTGCGATACAAGCATTCATGCTCAGTGCAGAAGTCGCCAAATTGTAAGACCCTGTAGCATGCTGTTGGCAATAAAGAATTTATTTATTTATTATTATTTATTTATTAAGTCCCTAAGTTTGCCGTGTGGTCCCGGCAGAGTAGAATAGGCCACCCTCACTCTTACCGAGGTGTCGTAAAAGGCGACTAAGGTAAAGTTGCTGGCATGATCATCAGCACCCAGAGAAGGAAAACTCTGCATTTATATCAAAACCCTCGCCAACCCGTCTGCCAAGCGTGGTGAGTATGGCAATTGCCCCTTATGTGATTGAGGGAGGCCCGTGCCCCAGCAGTGGGGACTTAAATGGGCTGATGATGATGATTAAGTCCCTAGACCTGACGGTAGTATGCGGCTGCTCAAAAATGCCGAGATTGAAGAGCTTATGAAGGAGCCCAACGTTAATTGGAGAAACAAAAGCTCACAGACTCCGATGGCTCGGCCACGTAGAAAGAATGGGAGAGGATTGCGTGGTCGACGCCTGGTCGACCGTCCAAGATATCGCTGGAAAGATGTCGTGCAGGCAGATCTTCGCGAGCTGAGAGTCGGCAACTGGCGTGAAACCGCGAATAGTCGGGACCAGTGGAAGAGTCTTAAGTCGGAGGCCAAGACACATTTTGGGTTGCTGGGCCATCGGAGTAAATAAGTAAGTAAGGAGCGCATTGGTGACTACACAGATGTTGCTGGTATCAATTGCTTACGATCAGATGATCGGTCTCCTCGTGTGCCACCTACGACATACTTACTCCGCTGGCTCAACCGAACCGAGTCTTGGCATCCGAAACAAGAGAGCGCCACTTTGGTCAATCTTGCACTACTTCATGCCAGTCTGAAGTTCTCGCAGATCAGTCTCGACGACGTCTTTCCAGCTATACCTAGGTCGCCCAACTGGGCGTCGGCCTACCGGTTGGCCCTGGTATGCTTTCTTCACGAGACAATCCTCTTCCAGTCTTTCAAAGTGGCCAAGCCAGCGAAGACGGTGCGCCCTGGTCCTGCCGATGGTTATGGACATATGTGTCCTATTTCGGAAATTGTGCGGATTCTTCAGCCATCGTGTACTTTTACGGGACCCAGAGTAAGTGCGACATAAAAAAGTGAATTACCGGGTCACACTCGTAGTTGATCAAACATGGACGATGATGACGGATGGAGGTCATGAGACGCCTTGAAGACCATGTCGTGAAACAGGCCCGAGCACTGCCAAGTAATACAAGAAAAAGAGGACGTCCACTAGCCACCTGGTGGTGCACTGTGGCCAAGGACTTAAAGCTTGCCCAAGCAACCATCTCGACAACTCAGGACAGACTGTCCTGGCGCCGCATAACTAGGGAAATGGCTAAGACAAAGAAGAAGAAGAAGACTCGTAGTTGATCAAACTTTGGGAAACACTGCAGTAGATTCAAATAAATCAAAAAAGAAGATTTAACTTATTAATACAATGACATTCGAGAAAAAGAAAACGACAAATCGAAGACGTCCGGCGCTTGGGCCGGACATAAAATTGTCCGGCTTAGTGCTGACAGTGCGAATGCAACGATGTAATCCGGACGGTTTAAAGCGGACGGGGAATTTGAATTTCATGACCAGAGCTAGGTAACTGGTTAGGCAGGGGGACATGGTACAAAGTATTTTAATTTATTATTTGACCATGGAAGAGACACGCTTGGGCTTGAATGAATGAGCTGGCTGGGCCGGAGTGATACCACGGCCCCACAGGAACCTGACGAGAAGCAGTTGTGATGT